>VDFB02075321.1:178277998-178429213 GCA_007258455.2 Sequoia sempervirens
AATCATAACTAATTATTTGCATGGGAAAAAATTACAAAAACAAATCCAGCACATCCAAGCATGTTTCCTCTACATATATTGAAAGATTTAGAAAAAAATATTATTTTTTTCTTGTACTTAGGTTGGTCAGACATACACCCGCTTCTTATCTTTTTCCTGAAAATTTGGTACCACTACATTGAAATTTCAAACTTTTCTCAAAACAAATTTATTTTTCCAAAAAATGACTAGTAGCCTAGAAACTACATTCATTTTGCTAAAAATTTTGTTCTTACATAATTTTCAAATTATGTTAATAACCTATTCAAATTTTTATGTCAAGTTGCCGAACTTTGATTTTCTGAATTTTCCTCACCACTTAGAGGCCTAGTTTGGACCCCCATGATCTTGCACATACACTATCACCACAAGGGAAAATCACATTATTGTAAATTAAAATATTTATTTTCCACACACCTTAGCCCTTATTGAAAACAACAAAAATAAAATAGCAATAGTTTTGGTGATGTAAGATTACTAGTACCTCTAGATGCTCTTGCATTAGTTACTTTTCATTTTTGTTTGTGCGATAAATTACATTTTCATATCTAAGGTTATATGTTAAATATGCTTATTAAAACACACATAATACTTGTCATCTTTGTGACTCAAGAGAACACAATCTCTAGGAGGTTGGCTCTCGCTTGTGGCAATAAGCCAATCATCACACCCTAGTTGGTTTATGTTCAAATGTGGAGTAAAGTGGAAAGAAGCTAATCCTAGTTGGATCTAGGATCACTTTTCCTACTTCACAATAAGAAAAATGTGCCACCAAACATACTAAGTTAGAGGTAAAAGTAAGAAAAATACAAAACACGTAGTCGTGCAAACTCATTATATCAATTTTGCTTGGGATGGTTAGTAACAATAAAAATCTAACGAGATACCTGTCAAATAAATTGAAAACCAAATACTATTCAACAAGACCCTTCATAATTAGTACTAATATGGCTAGGACCATAGGGAAACACTAAGAGTACAAATAAAACAACTAAGAGAAGTAGTCAACCTCTGCTTTGCTCATCTAACAACCCTATTAACAAAAGTAAATAAGATTACAATTTAGATACAAATAATAGAGATAGTAGAAGAAGTAGAACAAATTTTATTTATCATTAAAGGTCAGATAATGACCCTAGAATAAGGAATTCTCCAATGGTAAAATATATGCATTCAACTCGGAGGAATCTATAGGCACATCCTTCCATTATATATATATATTTATTTTAGACTGCAGGAATCGGGTAGCATGACCCCCTATAAACTGCAGTGCACCTGGTAAACTTTTTAACGTGACCGGCAACGCTGGCGCGACACGCCTTCCGGTACCACGGGGGTGGGGGAGACTAGACCTCGTGACCAACCTCCTGCAACAGGAAAGATTTAGCCAACCGACCTAGGGCCCCAACCCCATCCTTCCATAATATATAACAGTCTTCTACAATTTTGATATTTTTTGCTAAACCCAACAAGATACAATTAGGATGTCTTGAGGACAAGACATAATTTCAAAGTGCGGATAATGTTAACAAGATATGACTGCCAATGTTCCCATGGTCAATGGTACCACATGCACCAAATAATAGCAATGAATGGAAATATAAAATAATTTCCTACTTAAACCTAAGAGGAGATATGATACAAGTTATCCAATCTAGTAAAATTTTAGCATGATAATTTGACATGTAAACAACACATAAATAATAAATTAAGAATGGAATAAATAAGAGAAGAAGAATAAAAGCATCTATAATAAGTGTGGTACAAATATACATTGGGAAAACCTTACAAAGAGAAAAACCTACCATCCAAAACACCGAAACTATTGCATTATTAGCAACAATGCGGTTGTAATATAATATCAAGCTTCTATTTTTTAAGATATCTTCATTCTATTGTTTGGAAGAATTATGATAATATAGCCCTACATAAAAATATGACACACTACCTCTAACCCAAACATTCAACGTCTAAAGAAAGCAAAAATTTGGAAACTACCAATAGTTTCCAATACCATGGGTCAAAACAATGAGCTTGACTTAGGCACCCAAATATATGGTCAATATTTTAACTTTGAATGCACCTCCTATAATGGAATGCAATTCCCAATCCAAAGAGCCCACATCTCAAAGTTGGGTGCTTCATTTTGAACTTTTCAAACCTCTTCAAATATGCTCTTATATGTCATATATTCTCTTATGCATCTTACAATGTCATGGATGCTCTTACACATCTTACATTATATATATGTTCTTATAAAATATAAATTCTCTTACACATGTTATAATACAATAGGCAAGTGGTATAATGTCATAATAGGGAACCTCAAGATTCCTCCCAAGTGGAACACCCTTTTCCATGTGGCCCTAATAATATTATATCAAATAAATAAATCTATCTAAATTTATAAAGTGTACAACACCTAATCCCAACAATCAATGTGAGGTTGATTGCCTTGACCTTTTCTTAGTACTAACGATGCCCTTGTGACCTCCTACTCGTTTCACACACCAAATGCTAAATAATACTACTAGTTGGCACCAACATTGTACACACTCATGATTATGCTAATGGTGCCCAAATGAAACACTATTATCTATAAATGTTACACAAATTCTTGGTCATGTCATTATCACCCACAAATCCAAAAGGATTTCAAAAATAAATTATGTAAAATCTAAAGATAAATCACTATTAGGACATAGTAATCTTCTACGATAGGATCATGCCTCTCAACATGCATATATTTTGAAAGTAAACTAGCAAGCTCACATGCATCAAATTTGAGTACATATCTAAAACTATGAATGTCAAAGGACCTCAAATCCATGAAACATAACCATAATCTTGCACATTAGGAATATTTTTATTAAAACACGTGATCAAAACCAATGTAAACACCTCCACATCATGTAAAAATGGATGAGAAACCACACCCTAAAAGTATTGCCACATTGATAAAGCATTGACTTTGCCTTCATGCAAGAATATGCACATTTGATATCATGCTAGAAATATTATTGCATATGAGGATTGCATAATTGAATGGAAATGGTGAATACATACACACAAATTAAATTAATTAAATTAGGTACCATTTATTTCATCTATTCATGCTTACATTATACAATCAACCTATTTAAATAACATCATTTGAATAATCAACCATGAGCTACAACACATGCGAGATAAATCCACACTTAAATATACACATCAAAACATTTCATCCTCATATAAGATATGCAGGATATATCTATACAACATAATATTAACATATTCTAAAACAAATCAAACATCACAACACAATTATTATTTTTATCCACTATGTCAAGTGCATTACAATGCTTTAGACCAAAGTATGAAAGTTTATAAATAATTTTAACAAGTAAAAAAGTGTATATTTATTTCTTGCAATTCCTTGCTTGTTGAATCATAAACCAATAATTTTGTTTCTTGTAAAAGTTCAACATTTTTAGTGGTTTAATTCTATTTCTTGTTTTAAGACATGTATCTTTATTTATTGGTTGTTCATATCTTCCCTTAATTAGTCCTTGGCTTGAACCGACCTTGTTCTTGCGACTTTCTTTAGTTTGGTCTCAAGAAGTTGTGTATGTAGGGGAGAGGTCCTAGTTGTTGCTCATGTTCCAATAACCGTTCACTCCTTGCCCACCTAACCCTCTAATTAGTATCTTAAAAATAATTCAATACATGATAATTTATTCCACATGTACTAATATCCGCCCACTTCTATACCCAATAGTTAAAATTTGAATATTTAATTGGAGGAGTTGTGCAACTTTATTGGTATCCACAGTGCACGATTACCAGAGCATTTGTGCATAGGTATTGGTAAAAGCAATTATTAGAGGAATATGTATTGGATCTGTTGTGCAATCCTTTTGGTGGTTTTAGTGCACAATTATTGGGGTGTCTATGAATAGGTATCAGGCATCACCTCTAAATGAACACTTTTTGACCTTTGTGGACGTAACAAATCTTCCCACATTTTTCGTAATTACCTAGACACTGAAACACTAGCTTTAAGCTCTTCACTCACATACAAAGAAACCCAATAAAAGTCATCAAAATTCGACTTGCCATTTAGGAGCTTAAGGTGCGCGAACATAGGGTGGGTGGTTACTGAGACCTCTCCCCTAGTCCTTGACTTGAATCAAGCTTTGTTCTTGTAACTTGCTTTAGTTTGACCTCAATAAGTAGTGTACCTTGAATTATGTGCACTCAAAACAAATTTCAAAGATGCCAAAGATTCAATTATACCAAGGACAAAATCTCTCAAATCTAGATAGAAACATGCTCTTGGACATACATGCTATTATCATCACGTTCCTCACACCTACCTTCTTTAATTCTAATCGTCAAAACTCCTTGATACAAAATCTGATTCCATAATTTGATTTGCAGGTCTCTATCACAATACAACATTAGTCAACATCCACCTTCTACTGATTTAAAAGATATACAACTTTAATCCATTTCATTTATATTTTAATACAGACTCAATTTCCAACTCAATTAACTTATTTTAATCAATTTATTTATTTCCAACTTATTTTGTTTCTCTTAAAAGTGAAATAAAGGTAATAAAAAACTCAAATTAAAAGGAACAACATGAATCCAATGATTTCCACATAAAAGAACATAGAAAAGGGGCAAAGGTATCATGAATTGCGAAGGGAGAGGGTAATTCAAAAGTTTAGGAAAGAGACTAACTTGTAGGCATGCAATTCAACTACCATTTACAGACATAAAAAGGCAAAAAGGGATAGAGTATGACAGATTCTCTACAAATTTTCCACGCAAGGACAAAATGTTCCAGTCACCTTTGATAATTTATTGAGCGAAAATTTCCAAACGTGTAAGGTGTAGATTCAATCCATAGAATTCGGAGAACATTCCCTAGAGCGCGGAGCGCATCTACACCGCTCCGACAGTATTTCTGACAGGAAAGTTGCGCAGTGTTTACAATACTTTTCAGAATATATTAATGACATCTATCCAAACCTGAGTGTTTTTGTTGCCAAGCTTACGTGTCATTTCCCAGACGAATGAAACAAACCATTCAATTTCAAAATGCCACGTGTCCGCACCCCATTCGCAAACAAGTCACATAATTGATGGAAGGTACATTATATCAAAGAATTCAATCCTAAGGGGGACCATGATGAAAAGGCATATATAGGAGCAAATATTAAATGGAGAGCAAAGATGTTGATAGCTCAACTCCGAACTAGCTCACATCGTCTTAGATGTGAGACGGGCAGATGGATGGTTCCTAAAGAAGAGTGGGAAGAAAGAATATGTCGTTTTTGCGACATGGGATTAGTGGAGACAGAGTGGCACTTTGTTATGGAGTGCTCAGCATACAAAGATATTCGGGTCACTTATGGGGACATCTTACAAGTGGACAACTTAAATACCTTGTTTGAGGAGGAAAGGTTGGTCAAATCTGCAAATTACATCATCAAAATTCACTGTCGTAGAGCTAATCTCGAGCGAAGATCTCAGGCTGTTTAGGGTCTTCTCTTTTCGGTGGTGGTCTTGTGCTGTTCCTGGGTCCCATAGGCTGCTGTGGCCTCGTGGACGTTATTAAAATATTTCATTTCATTTCATTTCAATCATACAGACTTGTTGGGCCCAAAATGGTGGATTTCCATTTGTTGTGAAAGACAGGCATCCGGCCGTTCAGCTCGCTCCCAACGGATCTCAAATCCACTTAAGTGGATTTTATAGAGGCCGATAAATTCCGCGGGTAAAATGTCGCGCAGCTCAGTGAGGGGATTAGTTTAATCTGAGTCGAAAGTGCAGTTCAGAAAGGCGTCCTGGTTTCTTCTTTTGCCGCGACAAGGTTGAGACTTGAATGCGTGACCCCCGCTGCTCGTACACAGAGTTTGTTAGAAGCCTGTTTTATTGCTATTTATGAATTTGTAAAGCTCACGTTTTTTTCTTTGTTCTTTTTCCCTTTAGTAGAGACCCCAGTTTTGCCGTTCGATCAGTAATTGGCTGTCCGTTTGCGGCCAATTTGCTGTCAATTTCGGAGTTTCGGCAATTGCGATGTAGATTCCTTAAAATAGTTTGGTACAGGTTGAAAATTTCAGCGAAAATTGGGGTTTGTATGTAAAGTAGCATAGTTTCGGGGTTTACACGTAAACTATTGCAATTTTTTGTACGAATATAAGGCTGTAAATGCTCATACATAATAACCATGGTAGAGTGATTCATTGGCCGCTCTGGGAACCCAATTTTTTCCGGATCGCGTCGCACTGCAACTCAAACCCTAGGTGTTGTGTTTTGCGCTTGACAAAATGAAAATTTGGCAAGTAATTTGCAGCGTAAGTTAATAGATTCTTAGGTGCTTACCGTGGCTTGCAAATTGGTACACAAATGTTTCATAACATCCCTTGGGCTGGTAGGAGGCGAGGCAAATCTTGTAGCTACAGATGAGTGAAAAGGTTGGATAAGCTGGCATACATTTTATTAGTATATACAATGCTTGTTTGCATAACAAATGTGTCTGGTTAAGATGGATCATTGTCTGATTGTGACAGATTACATAGCTCGGCCAATGAGATTGAAGCCGGTAGCTGATGTGGAGGATGATGCGTACTTTTAAATCACAATTTTAATGTTTTTGGCTTTAAGAGGCTTGAGATTCTACTATGGAGATTGTGTTATTAATGAGGGACTACAGTTAGCCAAGAACTGAGCTCAAGGCACATTGTTTGTGTGGGATAAGAGTTGATATCGCTTTTTCTAGCTACCAATCTGTTCTGATAGAAAGCAGAGTTGGCTATTGAAGATATATGCAGGCCGTGGTTGTTTCGTACTGGATTGATTAATTGCATTTTCTTGTTCCGCTCTTCATAACAGGTGCCAAACTGACATTTGAGAAATGAGCTATTGTTTTTAAAGATACGTAGAACATTATTGAGAACACTTCCCATTGTTTTGGTCATAATGCAGAATTTAACAGCTTCTCCAAACCTTCTGTTGAAGCTGTAACTTACAAAACACTGAATTTGCTTTTCAGCTTGTATAAGTATAACTGTGGCTCTGCTTGGCTTGGTTCCTGTTTGGGTTGAATTGGATTGGTTCCTCATTTGATCCATCAGTTGGAGTGGATTGGACTGGTTCCTGATTTAATCCATTTGGATTGCAGCTCTCTGATTGCTGGTCATAGCAGGTAAGTTGCCAGCCTCTCGAGCTGACAATTTTAAATGATATATGGTATCTCGTCTGCTTTTCTCTGGGTCTTAGGTTCCTCCTCCATTTTGCGACTAAGTTATTATTTGAATAGTTGACTACGTGGGTATGCTTGGGTATTTTTGGGTAAGTTTAGTGCTATTTTTTAGTAAGGAATACTAAGTGGGTATTGTGAAAAGTTTATTTTAAATTGCTTTGGATTTTAGTTATGTGTTATGCAACAAAATATATCTTTGGATATTCTGCGTTTTACCAGCTTTGGGAGGCAAGAATTTTTTTGGCTCTTTTCTTTTGTTGCCTGTTTCTTTTTGAAATTTCCAACTTAAAGCTATTTGCCTGTTTGCCAAAGTCTTAAACACATCTCACTATAATATTACATGCATTTATGTTTTTGTTCCCATAAATGTAAAGTTGTGTTTGTTTAATTCGCTTTCCATTTGACTCCTCACGTTCAACACCTTTGCTTTCCTTAAATTCCTCTGCTAAACTTGTGTAGGTCAAGGCTCATTGGCACCTTTCAGTACAAAATCTGTATATTCTTGTTCTTAGATGTGGGGGGTCTTAGTTTATTTACCCTCTACATATGCTAAACTACAACTTTGTAAGTTTTAACATTGAAAAAGCAATTCACTCATGTTGTTAAATCTCTTTATATTGAATGTTTCATGCAAGTATTTAGATTTATTTGGTGTGGTTTTGAGGTTTAACTACAGCAGCATGTCACATATTTGACTTGCAATGAGAAACAACTATGTCGTGGATTAAAAATTTAGTTAATTTAGTTTAATTCGCTTTACATTTGATTTCTCACCTTCAACACCTTTGCTTTCCTTAAATTTCTCTGCCAAACTTGTGTAGCTCAAGGCTCATTGGCAACTTTTAGTTCATAATCTGTATAGTCTTGTTCTTAGATGTGAGGGGTCTGTATATTCTTGTTCTTAGATGTAGGGGGTCTTAGTTTATTTACCCTCTACATATGCTAAACTACAACTTTGTAAGTTTTAACATTGAAAAAGCAATTCACTCATGTTGTTAAATCTCTTTATATTCAATATTCCATGCAAGTATTTAGATTTATTTGGTGTGGTTTTCTAGGTTTAACTACAGCAGCATGTCACATATTTGACTTGCAATGAGAAACAACTATGTCGTGGATTAAAAATTTAGTTAATCTGTAAATTAATTGTGAGAAAGGAACTGCTGTAACATCCAAATACGAATGTTTGGCAATTGCTAGTTTAAGGTGGTCATCCTTCCTCTCTCCTTACCTCATTATATTGTTAGTGAATGCTACATTTCCTTATTCTCTCCTTTCCTAGCAGGACCTTAGAAGAGAATGCTACATTTCTCTACAGTAATCAATTGTACTGATGCGCTGGTGTATTTCTCTAAGATCTCTCTAAATTTCAAGGCTTCTTTCAAATTTGTTGCCCCAAAGAGTAGGGTACTTCTACAAACTAAAGGTGTGACAGAAGGCAAAGAGTCAGGAGTGACAAAACAGCAAGGAGATTACTGGTCTATGCTTCTGCTCATAGGCATTAATATAATGAGATATTGGCTTTACTGCCTCTGACACGATTACAAACGTCTATAGGGATATTGGGGCTCCTTTCCCAATGTTACATGATCCTTCTCAAAAATCATGTGGGCTTCTGTTGGCAAGAATTGAGTCTCTAGGTCCTGATAAGCTGATATACAACTCCAGATGCAGCCATAGCTTTCCATTGAAAGGTCAAATTTTTAAAGAAGATTCAGTCTTCTCACTCACAAGCATTACTTATCAGTTTCGTGACCATACCTTTTTCTTTACCATCCTCTAAAGAGTGCCTGAGCTTGAGGGTTATTAATAATTATGTTTCTGTTCAAAATCTGGTTACTCTTCAAAAAATGACCTTGTTTTGGAGAAATGCTGGTAAGGATTATTTATATTCATTAACTCTTTTTGTCATACTCTTAGTCTAAGTCACAGAGTTTGCTGGATTTTTTTCGAAAAATTCAAAATCCAGTGAACATTTGAAAAAACCCTGAAATTCATTCAATATTGCCATTAAATTTGAACTCATGGGGCCATATATTTTTTGAAGGAGAAGATAACATTTGTCGAATTAGGGTTTTACATTTTCTTTTATAGAATACCATCAAACAAACTAGAAAAGTACACCCCATCTGCCTTTAGTGGCCACTATTCGTGTTTGAAGAATTCTTTAATCTGCTTTCTGGTTTCAGAGGTTTCTGTGCAGTCTCTGTTGTATTCGTGTTTGATAGTTATTGATTTAGTGCTCCTCAGTCTTCTGCCTTCCTTATACTGGCCTGTGGATTGATGTTGACCTCATTGGCAGACTTGAGTATGGGTATTCACTGAAGGTGAAGCGTTTTGGGCATTTTCAGATACCCCAGATCTGCAGTTGCTTTACCTCTGTGAAGATTACCAGGCATCAAGATATTTTGAACAGAGAATTAAGGACTCTGCAGCAGCGTTGAGTGGGCAGCTTAGAGATAGGTTTCTTTTTTATAAAAAATTATGTGGTTATGTTTATTTTTAAGCTATAAAGTTTATAAAGCTTCATTTACTTTTATAAATTTTATGATAGTTTTAATGTTTATTAAAGTAAAGGTTATAAAATCTAATTTTAAATTATAACGTGCAATATTCTTTTGTAAAGTTTATTTTTAAATTTTTAAATTTTATAAATTTTGAAAGCTTTAATGTTTATAAAAAGTAAAGGTTATAAAGTTTACTTTCAATTATGACGTGCAACATTGTTTTGTAAAGTTTACTTTTAAATGAAAAGCATATTTTAATATTTATAATTTTATAAAGTTTAAAACTAAAAACTGTTGTTAATATTTATATATTTGGTTAGGTTTTGATTTTCAAACTTATTTAAATTTAAAGTTTTAGTATATTTAAATTTTATATGTTAAAATAAAAATGGTAACTCTATATTATTTAAATTTAATCATGATATTTTTTTGAATTTTATCAGTTCACAATCTTCTTTTGATTTTTATCTTTGTGGAACATGAACACAAATCTTGTGACTTAGCTCTTAGTGAGTACCTTCTACACAGTTTTGGAGGGAGAAAGGGGATGGAAGTCTGCAAATGTTCAGTAGTCTACCTTCATGGATATAAGTAATGAATGCGCAATTGTACATTCAAAAAATTACTCCTTTTCCTGATTTATTTGTAAGGGGAGCCATTTAATCAGCATTTTAAGAGTCTGAAATCAGCTGAGGATGGGACTTACTTTCTTTTCTCAACCTTCATCATCTGCCTTGCTCTCAACTGACAATACGCGCTCTAATTAGTTGATTGCCTCTGCTCTGACGATGTGTGAATCTTGCAAGACTTGACAACCCTTGGAGATGTTAACAGAGCTGATAGGGTTGAACTGTCCTTGACCGATAAAAGAATATGGTATTTTAATCTTCTTTTATCTAAGTTTCCCTAGAGGTATGTTGCTAAAAACTTTCCCTGTTGGCATAAATATTCTACTGTTTATTTTAATCTCTTTGCCTTCTGTGACATGGTACACCTTCAGTTTGTAGAAGTGCCCTACTCTTTGGGGCAACAGAATTAAAAGAAGCCTTGAAATTTAGAGAGATCTTACAGAAATACACCAGGGCATCAGTCAATTGATTACTGTAGAGAAATGTAGCATTCTCTTCTAAGGTCCTGCTAGGAAAGGACCACTCCGTTCACTAACAATACAACGAGGCAAGGAGATAAAAGTATATACTTGTATTGTTTAACATTCTATTTTTAAAAGTTTTTTATATAACAGATTTTGAGGAAATGTGACATACCAGAGCCTTGGATTTTGGGTCAACCCTTGCACCATCTTTCCATGAGCAGAGGTGATTTGGGTCATTGATACATCTTTTGAACTTGAACAGGCAATCCGATGAAGGATAAGGTTTAGTGACTGAAAGGCAAATAGTATGAGCTGAACTTGATTTATTCAGGATTGCTGATTCTGTAATGTCCCATTTTATTCCTAAATGTCTGCAGCCTATGTTTCAAAAGAAATCAATAAAGATAATTAATATTACACCAAACTAGCATTAAATAAAGATAAAGTTGTTAAGAATGGTCAACCAGCATATGAAGAGTCGTATCCCTTGAGCAAGATAAGGTATATAAGGAAGGTAGATTTAGAAGGAAGGGAGAGCATTATGACTGACTACAAGTAATACACAGCAGCACTAGCAAATTAACTTATTTAAAATTAAATTATTATTCTCCAAATGCTTTGATGAAGAGTTGTAACTATTGCAAAGGCAATAGAGGTGAAGAGGTGTGACTCCCTCAAACTTGAGATATAGAAGGGAGAGCATTTCATTCGAGAAAGACATCCATAACATCATTCAATCAATCAATTAAGAATAAATATGATGTGACTTCTTCTAATGTTAAATATTGTGACTTTTAATGTGAAAGGTTGCGACTCCCTCAATGATAAGATATAAAAGGGAGATCATTTCCTTGTGGAGAAATCATGAAGTGAGAAAAAGGAGAAATAAGAATAAGAAATATAAGACATCTCTTTGGAATAGAGATTGAGAACAGCCATTGATAATATTCTGAAATATAAGTGGTGACAGCCATTTAAGAGTAAATTTATCATTTCTTCAAGAGGTATTTATTTAAATATAATCTAGCAAATTCTTTGAGAAGTCATATCTTGAATTTGAGGAACTGTTTTGCAAATAGGAAGGACGGCCAGCCTTCCAAGTTCACGAGAGGTGAAGGACAACCAGCCTTCATTCTCTTATCAAGTACACCGCCCAGAGATGGAATGGATGGCCAGCCTTCCATGCTCGTGGGCCAAGAGGTAGAATGGAAGACCAGCCTTCCATGCTCGTGGGCCAAGAGGTAGAATGGAAGACCAGCCTTCCATGCTCTTGGGCTTGATCAAGGAGGAGGGCCAACCTCCAAGGTGGACTGAGGGATGGAACGGTGGCTCACCTTCCATGCTCTTGCAATACAAGGATGGCTAGCCTTGAGATTGCCGTTTGCAAGCATTTCCAATGAATTCACAATGTGATTTGCTAAAAAGAATGTGCTATGATGTGTTGATTCAAATATTAATAATGCTATGAATTATTGATCTAAATATTTATGATGTTTTAGGCTGTCACTTTTAGCTATGATTTGAATATTATCATACTTTCTTGTTACCTAATATTACTAATATTAGTTTTGAGTGATTAATATTGTTTGTAGGTGTAAAACCAGGAATATCCCAATAAGGGACATTACAAATTCAGTGATCTAATTTTCCTCTTACTGCTTAGCGGACAGTGGGACTGATCTAGCCTTTAAGCTATGTTGTAAAAACCCAAGCAGGGGTTAGTCCAGTAGAATTTGCCTTCCTGTGGTGGGATACACATCAAGTTGTTACTGAAAGCAAAGCTATGGAAGTCTTAATGGCACAAGATCTTCTGAAATTCCCACTTAATATATGATAGAACATTTTTTTCAAGTTTTCAATTTATTATTGGGCTGTTAGGGTGATGCAAATTGAATGCTATATATTCAATTTGTGTGTTGTACAAAAGCAGTTCAAATCAAGTGTTCAGGCACTTATAGTCTCTTTATTAGTCGAATAAGGAGTTTCCAAGAGCTGTGGAAGCTAACTAAGCTTAGTTCCTTAACTGCATGAAACTACTCATGCTAAGGAAGTGACAAAGCATTCAAAGGAATGCAACCATTCGATGTGAAGTAAATGTTTACAACACCATGACAATATACATTCATATAAAAAGAGGAAATGGTTTTCCAATTAGACCATCACATGATTATTGCTAGGAAATGTATACATCATGCTTATTAACTATATTTTCTAAATTAAACCATCATGAAAAAACAATTATTACAGCCCTACACATTCGACTTCAAGGTCAAGTACAGCCTCAATGATTGTCATAAGTTCACACCACCTATAAGGGTGGATTTCAATACCATATATTGCTGTGTGATAGTCAATTGCACAAATTACATACAAGGACATGATACAATGCACAATGAAAGCAAAATTTAAACTTTGATTGTTCAAACACATTCAAGTTTTTTCAACACTCCAAACTTCAAAGGTAAAAAGTCGTAATATTCCAAACATCAAATTTCCATTTTCCAAGGATACACTTTTGAAGCTAAGGGTCCCAAATACACACTTTCTACATTACATAACGATTTTCTAGAAATTTTGCTATAGTTTTGGCACAAATGGGAAAATATCAAAATAAATAAATGGGGGTTGTTAAATGGGTTCCAATCAATTTAACAATCCACTTATACAATCTTTCCCAACAACAAAGAATGCCAATACTTCTACTTAAGGTGGGCATGGCAAATGTATAAGGCAATTTAAATGAAAAGGAGGAAGATACACCCTTACCTTCAATCAAACGCACACAAAAAAATGAGGAGGAAGATTTGTTGTAGGGGACTCACCTTCCACTCCACAAGCAAGCATTACTCCCTTACTCCCATCCAACAATCTAGGAACAAGAAGTCCTAGCAAGGGAAGATAAGGGAAAAAGAGGAGAATGCAGCAAAAGAACCCCATGTTCGCAACACTAACACTCAAACAAACCTTCAGACCCAACAACATATCCAAAATCCCCATGGCCAAAGCAAGAGAAGAGGAAAAGAGAAGACAAAGAGGAAAAATGTAGCCAAAATTCCCAACACCCAAAATGGCTGAATTCCTAAGTTGCCGGTTCGGGTACGGGTTCAGATACGGGTTCGGGTTCGGGTTCGCCGGTTCGGCAAATTTTTTTTTTCCTAGGGTTCGGGTTCGGGTACGGCTGTACTATATATATATATATCGTGTTAGCGTTTCCAAAATGGCGACGGGGGCGGGGGTACCGCGTCTCCAGCCCAGCCTCTAAGATGACGGGAGCGTCTCCAAGTCTCCCGTCTCCACTGGGAGAGGTTGCCCCGTCAGCCCCCCCGGTGACCTTGTCCCCCTTGACCCCCGGGCGTTGCCCCAGACCCCCAAGGGGCACTGCCCCTTGACCCCACTAAGGGCGCTAACCCTCAAACCCATTAGGGGCATTGCCCACAAACTCCCATTGAATTCATTTGATTTTCTAGGTACTCTCCACTAGTTACCTTCAATTTTACAAAAACAATTTCATTTGTCAAATTTTATTTAGCAATTAGCATTCAAGATATCTTCGTATTTAGATTTAGTATTTCAAATTTTGCTATGTTATAATTTTACTAATTAGTAATTTGAGTAATTTCCTATAGTTTCATTTGAAATGTAATTCTTATATTGTTATACTGTTATACATCCTTTCAAAACTAGTTTTTCAAGTACTATAAGTATATTTATAACTATATCAGCACCACCACCCACCAGCCGCCGCCGTCCCCCGCCGTCCCCAAACTTAGGCCCTTTGTCCCCAGTCTCCAAACGCGTTTCCCGTCCCCGTTTCCCCGTCCCCCAGGCCCGTGGAACACTGATATATATATATATATATATATATATATATATATATATATATATATATATATATTACATAAATTTTAAAATTTATAAACATAATGATAATGCCATAGACTCATAAGCATGCTCAAAATTATAATCATATGATCATAATGCCATAATGCCATAGAATATTGAAACAATGAAATACGCCATACGGTAATACCTCATATAATCTGTAATCATATTCATAATTTGCAAAAAAGTAAATAGTAAATACTCAAGTCTTAAAATGTCATTACACATTGAAAATTCAAATTACAATCATTCTTCAAATTCATCATCCTCATCATCCTCAATTGGTTCAATAACTTCAATTTCATTTGAAGCACCATCAATTGGATTGCCACTCCCACTAGGTGCATTAGTTGCCTCATTGCCATCCATAGAAGCCAAGGTAAGTTGTGCAATTGTAGCATCTAAATCAGCACACTCAGGGGTGAGATCCCAATTCTTTGACACACCCTCATTGTATTCAGATTTCTTATGTGATAAGAGACGAAGGTTGGAGTGTACATAGACCAAATCCTCTGCTTTTTTTGCACCCAAACGATTGCGCTTGACCGAGTGGATGAAGGAGTATGTACTCCAATTCCGCTCAGCTGAAGAGGAACTTGCAACCTGTTGATTATGCACACAACATTTAGTAATTACTATTAGTATTTACTATTTAATTTTACTTGCCAATAATAATCATAATATATAGCATAATAGCATCGAATGAAAAACGAAAAAATAAATAAATAAAAAGATTCATACTTGGGAGAGTATTTTAATTGCAAGAGGTTGCAAGTAAATGGAGCCTTGACCATGTAGATACCACCAATCATCAGCATCTTTCCTATATCTGTCTAGATGAGCAGAAACATCATGATTTTTTGCAGCTATGAATTGGCTAAACTCGCCCATGACAATGCTTTGGATTTCTTCATCTACAAATATCTTTCTAAATGCAGCCTTATAGCCAGCAGCAACCTCTAAATCCCTATATGGTGCCATCCTCCTCGGCAATGAAAGTATCTCTTTGCTATAATACTTTGGTGACAAAGCAAATGCTAAGAGATGTAAAGGGGTGGTCATCTTGTTCCAACGGTCAACAATAATAGTTTGCACAGTTTTGAAAAATGATTCCGTTGGGTCATGTTCCTTGGCATCTATTATTGCTCTTATTTTCTCCACCATAGAATCCATGCCATCATAAATTTCACCCAAACATGGGCGATCAGTATCAGTATACCTAATCATGCTCATAATAGGCTCGGTGAAATTTAAAACATATTCCACACGAGCCCACCACTCATCATCTAAGATCATTGCTTTCACTTTTTGGGCTCTTTCTGTGCTTGATTGCCTCCATACACTCCACAAACTGTTGATGACCATAGAACCCAAGGCTTGTCGCACCTTCACAAGTCGTCTTAAGACAATTGTGTGAGATGCAAATCGAGTTTCAGCAACCTAACATTGTAAGAAAATGCATGTCACAAATCAGCAATGAAAAATTAAAATAAAAAAATAAAAAATTATATTAAAAAATCAGATTTAAATTACCTTAAGCAACTCCAACTTGGAGAAGGTCCTGAAGATGGCTTGTGACATATGATGATTAGTCACAAACATTTGGATCTCCTCACCCTCTGCGTAGATTTGCTTGACCCACTCAATTTGTGTACCAATCTTTTGCATTATCAAATTGAGTGAGTGGACTGCACATGGTGTCCAAAAAATGTGACCATATCTAGCCTCCACTATAGCCCCAGCTGCCCTACAGTTTTTAGCATTATCTGTTATGACTTGGACAACGTTTTCAGGCCCCACCATTTCAATGGATTCTATGAGGATATTGGCAATAAAACTTGCATCTTTTATTTTCCCTTCACAATCAACTGCCTTCAAAAACATCGCCCCTTTAGGGGATACTGCTATAACATTGATCAATGGTCTATTTTTGCAATCCTTCCATCCATCAGAAATGATGGACACACCTGTTTCGACCCATGTATCCTTGATTCCTCTCAATGCTACATCTACTGAAGATTTCTCCTTTGCCAATAAGGTGGTCCGCACCTTTTCATACCCAGGACTAACATAATCAGGAGTTGTCTTAGAAATGGCTTTCACCATTTCCTGCCAATAAGGTGATCTAACAAGGTTGAAAGGAAGCCCATTGCCATAAATGCAACGTGCAATGCTCTCATCTGCCAACTCCCTTGCTTCATTTTTGAAGGCTCTATCCAATGGGCCTCTTTTTCGTGTCACCGAAATATTTTCTCCTTCAGAAGATTGTGCCATTTCCATGAAAGGATGTGGGCCAGCCGGTTCTGATAAGCCACTAAGTCTTTGCGAGCTTTTGCTTTTATTTTTACCTTTCTTCATAAGAGGATGGTCTGTAGCCTTTGGTGTTTTGAATGCATTGTCAGCATCCTCTTGTTCTTTAATATAACCCATTATTTGATTCTTTGTCAACCCTTTTTTATCTGGCCCAAGGCAAGGTTTTATTCCTTGATTACCAATAGCACATAAATGGGCTTTCACTCGAAAGTACGAGCTCCTATATGTAGTTCCACATTGGCTGCAACGCCAAACATAACCCCCACCACCGGGAAGTTGTTGAATCATTGTCGTATGTCGCCAAAGAGGTGAGCCTGGATCATATTTAAATTGACTCTCTACACCCATTCCAACTGAAGTAGAACTATTGGCCATTTTGTATGAAGATATGAACCTAAAATAAATAAAAAACAAGTAATTTTTTTTAGAAAAAATGGGCATTATAACCCCTTATTTTGCATAAAATGTTCTTAAAAAATTTCAAACCTTACTAGAAAAAGAAAAAAAAACTTGAAAAATCTTCAAAAAAATTATTGAAAACTAAAAAAAAGAGGATAGATTCACTCACCTTTGATTGCTTGATCTTCTTAGTGCACCTATTCCTCTCTTGTTTCTATCAGTTGAACTCCTTCGTAGCTCTTACAATCTCACCTTCAAAAAAAAAAGAGAAAACCTGCAAAAATCAACTATTCTAGCTTGGAGGCAAAAAAATGGTGTTTTTGCTCTTTTGAGTTTGCAAAATAAGCCTCATTTGGTCGGCCAAGTCAATATAAGGCAATCTGGGCACTTTTTAGGGTTAGGTTTTTTGTTTTTAAGTTGAGATTTTGCCTTTTTTAAGGCTGTATGGCGTGGGTCCTCCCGGGTCCTCCTGGGTTCTCCCTGGGTTCTGCCAGGGTCCTTCATTTTGAACTCGGGTTCTCTGTGGGTCCTTCTGTGAAGGACCCACAGAGAACCCGGGTTCAAAATGAAGGACCCAGAAGGACCCAGGGGAGAACCGAACCCGAACCCGAACCCACACGTATTTTGGCGGGTTCGGGGGGCTAAACCAAGGGACTCGGTAACATAGCTGAATTCCTTTCTTTTATTCCCCCTTTTCACAAAAAACCCCTTTTTCCCTTTTCACACCCAAAACAAAATATTATAAAATATTTTGATTTAAAATGAACTTTTGCATTCCTTTTAACATATGTGCATTTTTAACATAAATTTTGACATGATATAGATTTCACTCTACTCAAGCAATTCACACATTGTGAGATATCTAAACAATATATATCCATCATTTTGGGACTCAATTTTTTGTTGTCCTTTTTACTTGAGTCTCTTCCTTTTGTGTGCCTATGAAGTATGATCCCTTGTCGATAATCGATCTAAGAAGTTTCTATAAAGGTCATCATTTGTATTGTGCTCTTGGTTGTGTTCCCTTCTTGTGTACTTAGTTAGTTCTCCAAAATTAAAGTAAAAAAATTGGCTAAGTATGAGTGGTTGGAGCTTCCATAGGAACTAGGAACCATTGGTTCCCACCTCCCATGGAACTCTTGATAGAGAAAGTATGTAGGTGCCTGCTTGGTATGAAAGTGCCGACAGAGGAAAAGCAAAGCCCGCATTGCTTCTTTTCAGCATATAGAAGGCTTGATGGCATGCTTTCTCGTCCACCCACTTGACCTACTTGCAGTGACAACGTTGCCTATTTTGGGTGGGACTGGACCTCAAGCGTGAGTTTAAAAATATGAATAGTGCAACAATTAGGGTTATGCCTTGTTATAGGTAGGATTTTGACCATTTTTTAAGGAGGTTGGTTTTGTGGTGGTTTCCAGACACCAAGGAAGTTGTAGGGCATCCATTGATGCCAAGTCTGGTTTGCTGAGAGATTGCAGACTTGTGGAATAAAAGACTAGTATTGTAATGGGATTTTGTTGCAGAATATCTCCATGGCATTAATTATGTATTCAAGAATGTTTCTTAGTTGCAGTTAGGGATTTTCCTTTGCGACATTTGTTGACATGAATGTAATGTTGAGTTAGATGGATGTAACAACATTTTGGAAACATCGCAAGGTTTGTAATGATCTTTCTCACTTTATATATGGATATATGAGTTGTGTTCTATATTACTGAGTATGCTTCGTTGCAAGATTTCTTGTTCATTGTTGTATGTAAATGCATAGTTGCATGTTCTTTACTTGCTTGTTCTCTTCTCAGCACATTGTGACTTTGTTGCCCAATAGATAGGCATTGGTTTGGAACCATTCACCAAAATCACACTTTCAAATCAAAACAAAAATTAGTAATATAGGAGTAGGAGTAGTTTTGTGCATCCATAACCTTGTATCATAACCAGGGATTTATCATTAAGAGAGTTGTTAAATAAATCTATCTCATGTGGGTTATGCTTGCACAGTTGCCTCAGCTATATAGGGGTTTAGAGATAGCTTGTTTTACTTGGTTTAGTGATTATAATTATTATTGTTCATTTTATGTGTTTCAATACCAGTTAAGGTACACCCCTGAGAATACCCTCCTGAGTCTACGTTGATCTCGAAGTGTAGGAGGTATAACCCACTCTTGTTGAGTTGGCCTCCAACCCTACACGGTTTGTTGATGAGCTGATTTCACTTGCATGACGACAATCCTAGGTTTGTGAGTGAGATTTGGTTCTAGGAAGTGGAGTAGCGGTTTTGGGACCCAACACATCACCAATCTAAAATTCATTTTGTAAGAAAATCAACTAATTATGGAAAATGATTAAATGCACTCAATTATAGGAGTCAAACAATATATGGATAACACACAGACACATTTTATGGGTCACCTAAGAAGTCGAATCGCTCCCTTTTCCAAGCGATTTTGGGTACAAACTGTACCGAAATTGGATTTGGAGCCGGAAACCTTGTGGATGCGTATAAGAATTGGTTTTTGCCCCTCTGAAATGTTGTTCTCTCTCGCCGTCATACCCGCGCAATTCCAAGGGTTACGTAGTGATTCCAAAGCGATTCCGGACTAATTTCAGCGAGTGTTGACTTTTTAAAGGCAAAAAAAACCTAAAACTTAAAAAGAAACACGTCCATTTCACATTTTGTTTTATTTCTTTTAGTCTTTACTCCTCAGACGCTCGTGAGCCAGGGCTGCAGATAAAAACATTTACAAAGGTCGCCATTTTCTTGCAAACTGCAAAGATCGCCATTTTCAAGGACGCAGTTGGAGAAAGGTTTGCAGACTTACATGCCATTTTCGGATTTTCCTGCACACGGGTCACGTTTTTACAAGTTTTTTTCTATTTTTTTCTCTAGATTTTTGCTATTCCTATTTCCAGGCTAAGGTCGCAATTTATTCATTTAAATTTTACTCATTCACAAAATTATTTATTGGGTTTTTGATAATAATCTTTAAATTTTAGAAGTTAAAAGTAAAACTTATATTACTATTAAATATATTATTATAATATTAAATATTATATACTTACACTTATAGAGTCATAGACTTATAGTATTAATAATATTAAAAATGAATTATTTTTAATTTTATATTATTATTTAATATTTATATAATTAATAATAAAAATTATAAAATATTATTATTTCTTTATAATTATAATTTTTATTATTTTTTACAATGTTAATAATTATATAATATAAATACAAATTATAATAAATAATTTTTAATAATAATATGATTAAAATTTTAAATAATAAATATTAAATACGAATAGTCTAATAAATTTGTTAAAACTTAAATAATATATTATAAATTTATAAATATATATATATATATACACTAAATAATAAAATTAAAAATATATAACTATATAAGGTTTACCATTTAAGTTTTAATTTTAGTCATTTATTGTTATGTAGATTATTTAAGTTTAATTTATTTTGCAAATTTCTCTTTACAAATTGCAAGTTCATTCTATATAGAGAAACTATATCACTAGTTCTAATTCTATTGGCAAACCCTCATTCAACATTGACCCAACTTCACCACTATGGAGGCATCTAGAAATGGAAGAGCAGAATCCAGGTGGGGGGGGGGGGCATATGTTTGGATATGCCCTAGGTGTGATAAGCGGTACACTAGTTCCTATAGTTGAGTGAAAGGGCTTTTGTGTGCAATTCTTGGGAAGGGAATTAGAGCATGTCTAGGAAAAAATAATATATCTATACCACCTAAAATAACCAAATATATTAAGGAGCAAGAGGAAGCAAATGCAAGGGTTGAAAATAGAATGGGGCATCCATTGAGTACAGGAAGGGGCTCATGGAGGCCACCTACTTCTTCATCTCACACACATAGTGTTGACCCTAATATTGTAGTAGAAAGCCATCCTTTTTTGAGTAGAATTGAAAATGAGGCTACAATTCCAAAGAGAGCAAAGAGACCATTGGAGAGGGCATTTAATAATGATGCCAGAGATATTGCTGACCAAACCCTTGCAATATGCCTCTATGCAAATGGTTTGTCTTTCAACATTGTTCGACCACCCTATTGGCAAGATATGGTAAGAAAAATAAAAGAAGCTCCAAAGGGGTACACAAGCCTAGGTTATGAGAAGGTGCATAGCACTTTATTGTCAAGGGAGGTCAAACATATAGAAGATTCATTATCTCCCATCAAGGCCTCATGGAAAGAAACAGGTGTGTCTATTATTTTTGATGGATGGAAGGATGCAAAAAATAGACCATTAATTAATGTGATTGCAGTGTGCCCTAAAGGGGCAATGTTTCTAAAAGTTGTGGATTGTGACGGGTAGGTGAAGGATGCACAATTTATTGCTGACATCCTTATACAATGCATTAATGAAGTGGCTCCTCAAAATGTTGTCCAAATTATAATGGACAATGGGAAGAATTGTAGAGCTGCTAGTATGTTAGTTGAGACACGATTCTCACATATATTTTGGACACCTTGTGTTGTGCATTCCCTCAACCTCATGCGATAGAAGTTGGATACAAAAGTAGATTGGATCAAACAAGTCTATGTTGAAGCTTAAGAGATCCAAATGTTCATAACAAATCACCACATGTTACAAGCTATTTTTAGATCATTCTCACAACTAGAGCTATTGAAGGTAACTCAACCTTCAAACAATGCAATTTTTTGATTTTATGTTTTACTTTAGTAATTTATTTTTAAAAAAATATATACATTTTTCATTGATTTTAATTATTTAATTTTTATTTTCAAATAGGTAGCTGAGACTAGATTTGCATCCAACACAATCGTCTTGAGACGACTTGTGAAGGTGCGAGAGGCGCTTTTTGGTATGCTCATTAACCAATCATGGTCTATATGGAAGCAATCACGCATTGAGAGGGAAGCAAATGATGACACTTGGTGGGATTGGTTGGAATATCTTGTTAGTTTCATCGAGCCCATCGTGAGTATGATTTGCTTTACTGACATGGTTAAGCCATGCTTGGGGGAGGTTTATGATGGCATCGACTCAATGCTTGAGAATATGAAATCCGTCATAAATACAAAAGAACAAGATCTTGAAACCTTCTTCAAAGAGGTGCTGTCAATTTGTGTTTAGCGGTGGAACAAAATGACCACCCCACTCCATCTTCTTGCCTTAGCTTTGACTCCCAAATATTACAGCGAAGAGGTTCTTGCTATACCAACAAGAGTGCCACCATACCGTGATACAAAAGTCAACGAAGGGTTTAGGAAAGGTCTTGCTAAACTCTTCATTTATCCTGATATGGAAGATGCAATTACAACTGAATTTGCTAATATTGTTACCTCTCATGGTCAAAGTGCTTCTACTCTTCATGACAAATATAGGAAGGATGCTCACTCTTGGTGGTACCTCAATGGCCACAAGTTGCCACACCTCCAAGTTCTTGCAATAAAAGTTTTATCTCTAGTAAGTTTTGAATTTTTACCACTCTAAATTTGGTTTTACTTTTAACTTTTATTATTTAAAATGCGTTACTTTCAAATTTGAAGTTTGATTTACAAATTTCTTAATTTGATAACTCCTATGAGAGCTCCCTTTGCTTCAATAGGTTGCTAGTTCTTCTTTAATTGAGCGGAATTGGAGTACATACTCCTTGATCCATTTAGTGAAGCACAATCGATTGGCATCAAGCAAAGTAGAGTAGCTAATTTTTGTTCATTCCAACTTGCATCTTCTTACTCACAAAGATGAGTACAAGGAAGGGGCAACAAAGTTGTGGGACGTAGAATTGAAGCGAACTGACTTGGATCTTTCTTTTATTTCACAATCTTCAGTTTTTGAGGAGTCAAGTAGTCAACATACTTTTAGTGCAAGTGCCAGTGGGGTTCCATCATCTAATGTTAATGTTGATGATGATCTTGGTCTTGATCTTGATGATGACCCATATGATGCAGATTAGTGAATTGATTACTATTTGTATTAGTTAAATGTTAAACAATGATTATCTATCGTGACATTCAAGTTTGATCCTTTTGATATTAAAACTAAATTTAAATTAGTATATTATGTTTCAAAATTAGAATTTGTCATGGTTTTGTTTAGCAAACTTAATTTTGTTTTTAGGCTGCATATATATATATATTTGAATATTTTATTATATTTTTGTATGGACATACCCAAAATGTATCCAACCCCTCCAAAAAAATTTGCTGTATCGGCGTATTGAACCCACGTACCTGTACTCGTACCCATACCCGATTCAGTAACTTAGGTTTTCACATGACTCGAGAATTCAAAATCAAATGATTCAGATTTAAGTTCGTAGGGCTACACAAGACACATATCGTAACTTGAACTCAAGTGAGATGGGAAATAAAACATAGCACTTTTACGGTTTTACCCAAGCCGACTGCCTCCAATTAGTCACCATTGGGGAAACCTGTGTTTGCACACTCAAAGAAAACATTAGGTGAACCTATCCAATACAAAATAGCTGAAGCACAATACATAAATCCACCAATGGGATAATATCAAAATCTATATCTAACTGACAGTTATCTTAACGCTAGCATGATTCAGATATATAGATGTGTAATAAATAATCGCAATGCTTAACTCAATGAGGATAGGCAAAATCACATGTCACAGTTAAAATAGTGGAGCCTAAACATTGCTGAGTCCAAGCATAAGAAAAACCCACACAAGTAGTTGAATCTAGGCACATAATCTATACACCTTGATGGGAATTCACAAGAACATCATCAACAAGTACAATCATACACAAATCCACACATATACATATAAATCCAAGAAATACATGATCCCTACACTTTGATGGCAATACAAGAATAATATTATTGGTAAGTTTGATATCGTGTTAAAATTCAAAATACAAAATGAGCAATATAAAGAGGCACATATGCTTGGGGCCTTACACGTACCTCACCATCTGCAATTTTGTTTCAACTAACTGTATTTTATGTTCATTCTTTTGTTTTCCTCTATTTTGTAGGTTTCTTTCTATGTTCCATGGCATTTTGGGGACGGTAGGGGATGCTTTTGGGGACAACAGCCCAAAGACAATTTTTGGGGGACGGTGAGAGGATGGCAGTATATATGAATTTTTAAATATACACACACACGCACACACATATGTATGATTGTATGTGTATATACATAAATACATATGTTATGTATGTATGCATACATGTATATATATACATGTATGTATATACACATACATATATATACATATATATGTACACATACATACATCTATATATGTATGTAAATACATACATACATATGTACATCTATATATGTATGTAAATGCATACATACATTACATATATATGTATACATATGTATGTATGTATGTATGTATGTATTTATACATATATGAATTTTTCAAAATATATTAATATCCAACAATAACAACGGTATAATAGTAGAGATAAAGGGTAGATACTCAAATTTAATCATGACAACAGTAAACAGCAACAAAATTTAATCATGACAGCAGTATACTTGTAGTATTTCAGCAATATAACCGCAGTTCAACAATGACAATAGGATAACAATAGTTTGGATTCTAAAGTTTAGAAAATAAAATTAAAATTAAAATTTAAAGTTTAAATTCAAGTCTCAAATAGTCAAATTTCAAAAGAATAAAATACTACTACGTCTCATTTGGGCTATTAATATAAAAAAACAAAGAGTTTGTGTCACTCTCTGGCTGAAGTTGTGGTTCGTCCAATGGAATCTTGACTAATCTCGGTTGCACCTTCTCCTTGTCAATTTGTTTAACATCTTTAGGCTCAACATCCCAGTATGTTGCTAGAGTTTGTTGATACTCAATGGTTTGCTGATCCTGAAGTCTCAAGGCACTATGAATTGCAACTAGCTTTTCTACTTGTTCAGAGGTATGATTGTTCCTCTTGATTGAGTGGATGAAACTGTAGGTGGAACAATTTCTCTTTGGAACTAGCAATTTGCGAGTAGCCGAATAACAAGTTGTTTCCACTCTGGTTTGTCCTTCCCATGAAATTTCCACCATTCAATGGGGTTTTTTGTGTAATAGTGGCTCTATCCATCCTAGCCTTTGGTTTGTTGAATGTAGGACCATAAAGATTGGAAAACTTAAGCCACTACTCTCGAAGTATGGTTGCCTCCTCGCTGCTATACACCTTATGAAGGGCCTTTGTAGACCTCTCCATTACCTCATCATCTTCAAAAGGAAGAATTCGGCCAACTCTAGGTGCATACCACTTGGGATTAAGAGCATAGGTAGCCATATGAAGAATGGTGTTCATTGTGTTACACCTCTTGGTGACAATGGGCTTGATATGCTCCTCATAGAATTGAAATCCAGGATCCTTGTCACAAATTGCTTGCTTCATTTGATCAAGCATGCTATCAAAAGTCTCATAAATCTCTCCAAGACTAGGAGAGTATGCATCTGCATATTGATTACCCCCACAACAGCTAGCAACATTAAAAAATTATGACATTAACACCATTAATAGTGTAAATTAATATTTGAGGATAAAAAGTTAAAACAAAGTAGAAATCCAAACATATTAATTTAAATTATTAAATAAATTTTTCTTACTTGATATTGGACCACCAAGTGTCATTAAGCATCTTTTCTCTCACCACCTTTCCTTCTTTTGTCTTTGATTGAGCCCCCTTATTCCACTCTCCACAAACCACCATGGATTGTAGAGCATCTTGCACCTCCAATATCCTCTCCAACAAAATAAATAGCTAGCATATCTAGTCTCGATTGGTTTGAGGAATTCTTTCTTTGAAGTGTAATGTTTACATACAAATGTAACATTTGCATGTATCTAGCTTCGCCCATTTCTCTCTTCATCCAATCTATTTTGCCAATGTCTTTCAAAGCATGTACACAACATGAAGTCCAAAAAATATGTTTGTAAGCACTCTCAACCATCAAACTAGCTAACTTAGAAACACAAGCTGAATTTGTCACAACTTGCACAACATTAGAAGACTCAACATCCTTTATGGCCTCTCTCAAAATGGCAAACTGGTAATCAACATCTTTATGCTTCCCAAAACAATCAATAGCTCTAAGAAACTATGAACCAATAGGGTATGTAACAATAATATTAGTGAGTGGTTGATGTCAAATATTAGTCCACTTATTCATGACAATGGAACAACCAGTCCTAATCCATGTTTGTCTCATCTCCTCCATCAACATGTTTGCCTTTGAATATTATTTGCTGATGAGGGAGGTACACAATCTATGTTCCCTAGGGGGAGCATAAAAGGGTCCAACTACCATTGCATCTCTCTACATACCTTTGAAATAAGGAGACCTCGGGCCAAATGAAATGGGATAGCATTGGCATACAAAAATTTGGCCACTGAATCATCGGCTTGCTCATGTTTTTGCATATTCATTAACCCTACCATTGTATTTTTTTCACCTGTAGTAGAAGTGGCCTTCCGCTTCCCTCTATCACAACTCTCTCCAACTGAAACATTGGAATAGTCATCAATAGATTGCAATGTTTTGGATGACCGTTTCTTACTTTGAGTAGCACTAGAAATTTTTTCCTCACTCGCTCCAACCAACCTTGCCATTTCACCTATTGTTCCAATGTTATATTTGCACAAACTCTAACCCCATGTCCACTCTCACCCAAAAATGGTCTGTAACCTTGCTATAGCTCCCATGATAATCAATTTTGTAAATATGACATAACCAATGCTTGCTGCCCCATGTATTTTTACCCTTATTGATCATTAAATTGGTGGCAAATTGAAGCAAGGGTTTTTGGGGTTGAAAGGGCCTTTTGCAAATTTTTGAAGAGAGGGTGAAGAACATGCAAAACAATTTTGTGGAGTTCCGATAGAACTTGTGTTTGAATTTTTAGAATGAGAAGAAAGGTCTATTTTGTTTACTTCATTTTCTTCACTGCTCTCATTTGCATTGTCATCAGTGCTGCCAGTGCTCATTTGTGGTGTTTTTTTTGTGATAACAAATTGAAACCAAAACATTTTAAAACTAATTACAAGCCCTCTCTAGCAAGCTAAATGACATACCTTGATGCAGCTGAACCAATTGATGTCTTCACTCATCTAAGCTTCTTTGAATCTTTCAGCTATAGGTTTCTTAGTTGTTTGTAATGTGATAAATTCCTAATTTCATTGAGGTCATTGCTGTATATATCCTTTGAACTCAGGTAGCCAGTCTTCAAGTTTTCATTTACAAGTTTCAAACTTTCAACTGTTTGACTTTGAGATTTTTGTGTCACATGGGGAGGCATCCCCACCCCTCAAACCCTCGTCCCTATATGTTGTATCAAATATTATTGAACAATGATGTTAAATATTTTCTCTAGGCTCCAACAACAATGGCGTAACCTTCAGGTTGCAGTCAATAATTTTTTTTAAAACATAATGTTATTATGTTTGTTTTCCTTTTGATTAGGGTGTATAAGGGGCATGGGAGGGTTTGTGAGACCCCCACAAACCTGTACAACCTAATCAGCATCGACCGCATGTCTTTTTCTTTTTTTTAAATGTTGAAATGTCAATGCTTTAGCGCGGGGGTGCCTAGCTGTCCCCTCTGCGTTTTTGGATGTCCTTAATTTTCGGGATGCATTTTGGAACGTTTCTGTTTTTCTTCAGATCAGGGGAGGCGGCAAGGGGATGTCCCCTAACGTCTCACTGTACTTGAAATGCCTTAGGGGATAGGGGCTTTGAGGGGTGGGGATACCCCCCATGTAACACAAATTTCTTTTTATGTATTGATTGAAAGTGTTTGTGCTTTCTCCTATGCGCTTTTGAAGGTTCCAAGATCGTTGTGCATCACCGCCAAGGGATTTGGTTGTGGCATGCTTGCCACACTTATTCATAGAAGAATTTTTCACTTCTCATCATGTGATCTTTTTGAGATATGCATTAGTGGCTCAATCCTTTCGTACACTCAACATTTTTTGGGACCTCTCTAGGACTTGGTTCCATCTTCCTTGTCATTGGGAAGTACATCATGGATTCAATTATTTACGAATTAGGGATATCATTTGAAATATTGTGCCATCTATTATTTCAAATTCAATTCTTTTCGAGGGAAGTTTGTGCCAAGCCTGAGGACTTTTGTACAACTAGAGCCTTGCATTGATGTTCACATTGGGTTCCAGATATTTTTGCTTGTCAACTAGACCAATAGGGAGACCTGGCATGGCCAATGCCAACTACTTTTAACTTGATCTGAAGTATCCAAATTTGTATTGATCCATTTTAAGTGGGTTAGCGCCAATGCCAATGACATGCCAATTTTAGAAGGTTGTCCTGATCCTTGGGAGATTGTAACAGGTTCTGTTTTGGGAACCAAGATATGTATGCAGTATAAGTATGCATCCCTAGGGAGTCTCAAAGCTCTTATGATTGTGTTTTTTGCTTGTGGTGGAAGGTTTTATCATTTACGTATAGTTCTTTTTGGCTGGTGGACTGTTTTTTGCTTTCTGTAGCTTTTTTGGTGTTTTCTCCTCAATTGGGTGTTGGTTTCCATAACAATATTTTGTGTCAGACTTTGGTTTGTTTGTCTGTTCTGATTAGTGGCTTATGCTTATGTCTCTGGTTACATCATCTGTCTATGGGTTGTGGTTGCAGGATTCTGGTTTTGGTATTTGTATGAATTTTTTAGATATAGGGCTGGAGCCCCTTAATTGGACCCTGGATCTTCTATCTAAGAAGTATGCATCCTCAAATTTCATTGTAATCATCTCACGTTCTAGCAAATTTTCTTATCTTTTGAAATTAAAGAGATAACTTAGATCTGTTATTCTTTGGCCTTGTGCCTTGATGTATGAATTGTTACATTGAAATTTAAGAAAGATCCACATTGTTACATTCATTTCTATGAGTATTTCATTGTTGTGCTGTGTTTTTGGGCTAAGCTGCCTAGTTTAACAGCCCTTCATTGGGTTCTTCGACCTTGCCCTGCATGAGAGAGGCGCCTCTTTTATCATTTTTACCCAAGACTGCACCTCATTTTGTTCGCTGGGGTATGATACAATTAGAAATGGATGTGGTAGTTTCCCTAATTGAACATTTAACATTTGTCCATTTAAGCATGTAACATGTCTTGTGGTATATAGACATGAGGCTTCACAATAAAGCCCTGATGATTTACCATTTGAGCTTGTCTCATTTAATGCTATAATTGATTATATTGATTGGTCTTAATAGTAGATCAATCTTAGAAGTTAGAACCTTATTAACAGTATTGGCCAGTAATTTTAAAGCATTGATAATCTTAAGTTTTAACCATTCACTCAGGGTAGCACTGATAAGTATAACTTTAAGGAGCTCAGGTAAATGCTTTGCAAAGTGATAGGTTTTAAGAATTGATATGCTAAGTGTCCATTTATATTCAATAGTACTTATTTCAAAAAGGTGACAGTTCTTTGCCTATTCAAGGACCCGTTTTCCAAAAGTTGCCGTTTTCTAAGTAGTAGAATCTGTGTAGTGCTAGAAATTACAACATTTTATCCTAATGGAAGGATGTGTAGCTGGTATCTTTTAGGCAATAATCTTTAGTGTGTTGTGTTTGCATTTGTAATATTGGCCAAGGGAGATGAAGCATTCTTGCAAGATGGTGTTTATCTGTTTTTATAATTAATGGCATAAATTTTGTATTTAACATTTCTGTCATGCTTAGGTTTTAGATTTATGCATATGCTTGTCAGCATTAGTTGCTTTTAAGCTAGTTTTGAGTTACCTGAAGATAAATATCTCATTTGTAGGTACCAATTGAAAGACTATGCAATGGGTCAGTCAGTGGAGCAGTCTAAGGATTTTCAGGGTAATTTATCTTTGATATTAATTCCCTTTAATCTCTGTTGGCTTGTACTCATTCATGATATTCAAAAGGTGAGGAAGCTTCAATCTGTGTAAGGTTTGAGTGCAGGTTCACCACGATGGAGCCCTACCATTGATATTTTGCAAACAAAGGAAAATACTGCTTATATTCCAACCAAGTTGAATGACTTCCATGTACCAAGTGATACCAGTTTGTTTTCAAGTTCATTGCCTGTTCTTTTTCATGGAAAATGTAAGTATTAGAGAACTTTTGCCATTGTCCATACCAATTTTCCGTAAATGTAAAAGGACAGTTGTAACAGCTTATGCTTATCACCACTTGGTTGCATTTACTACAGTAAATCTGTCAGATAAGGAGTGCATTGAAAAATCCAATACAACTACATCCTGCCATATAATTGAAAAACCTCCAGGAGAAGATCCTTTGGTAACCCTTCAAGACATGGAGATCCAAGGTCAAGGATTTGTCCTTCCTGACGATGAAGAAGAGCTTTTGGCTGGCATAATGGATGATTTTGATTTGACTGGTCTACCAAGTCAGGTTGAAGAATTAGAAGAATATGATGATTTATTTAGCAGTGGAGGTGGTATGGAGTTAGATTCTGATTCACATGAGTGTATTAATTATAACTACAGCAACATTGTAACTTCAGATTATATTGCTGGGGGTGGTACAAACCACCATGGCATTTCAAATGTGCTTGGACCTGTCATAGGAGAACATCCATATGGTGAACATCCCTCCAGAACTCTATTTGTGCGAAACATCAATAGTAATGTGGAGGATTCTGAGCTCCGTGCTTTATTTGAGGTGATTACTATTGTAGTTTTGTGTATTGATTTTCATATCTATTTCCTGCAATTCTCTCCAAGTTTAAGAGTTTTATAGTGGGTGTGCTTTCAACCTGGTAATCTTATCCTAAAAGAAAATTCATCTCTGATGTGTACAATAAAAGGATCATGTAATGCTAGCGAATCATGTGCAATTTACAATGTAGATTTTCTCTTCACAATCAAAAGCTCTTTATTACTCTTGATTGATTTAATTCTGACGATCAGAACTAGTAAGATGTATGATCATGTCTGAGCACATCCAGGCATCATCATACTTCAATTTACTTCAGTAACTCTTATAACATGATCATGTTTGCAGTAATGCATTCAAGTAAGATGATATTAATCAGTATGTGAACTGACAAGAATGTTCTGGTTTCTGGAAAGCAACATGGTGACATCAGGATGCTCTACACTACATGCAAGCATCGCGGTTTTGTGATGATATCATACTATGATATTCGTTCAGCACGAGATGCTATGCGAAATCTTCAGAACAAACCACTACGTCGGAGGAAACTTGACATTCATTTTTCTATTCCAAAGGTATACATTATTCAACATTCTGTAGATGCCAATTTATGACAATGTGTAGAAGTATGTTTGCACTTATCTATAAATTAACTTCTCCTGAACATAGTATTAATAAGAATTTTTGGTCAATTGTGGAGAATCTTCAAATGAGATGTAAAGCTACATGAATTCATTTTCATGTAAGTTAAAAATTTGCTATAATGTTGAGGAAAAATCATTTATAGTGGTGTTAACATAATAATTCATATACAGTTTGCAGTTCCATCTATTAGAGTGTTCTATTTATACAGCATTGTACAAGTATAAATGGGATTCATTTGCCTGGGTTTAAAAATGGGAAAAACTTTGCATAACTCGGTGACTAAACAACAATTTACTAGCTATGAAAACAGGAAAAAACTAAATGTGTTATCTTATGTCAAATATAGTTTGTATAAATAAAAAGTAAAACAGATGTTGTACTTATAAAAATTGTGCAGAACTTTTAAAAAATCCAATTTACTTTCACCCAAGGGAGTTTATTCTAAAAGCATATGGCTGTCCCAATATTTTGTTCTGTCATAAAGTATGGCCTTCTATTTTAGGGTCAGCCCTGTGTTTTTTACCCAAACCCTCATTATGGTTTGAAATTTGACTTCAAAAAAAAAATCTATTCAAAGTAAAACTTAAAGAAAATTTACAACACCCTATCCTTAATCCTGCCCTATACCAAAAAATGCCGAGCTTGCGTTTGATCCATTTTTTTAATCTCTTGTGTAAAAATGAGCCAAAAAAAGCTATATATAAAAAATCAAAAGTACTTTTTGAAATCTTGGGAAATTGCACAGAAAATGTGGTGATTAGTGATTACTCAGGATTAATTGTTGGTTTTTTGTGTGTAATCCATCTTTTTTTTTTGTCTCAAAAGTATGTTGTATGCTGAATAATTCATAGAGAAGGAGGTTCCTAGAAAAAGTAAGGATAATATCTCTATCATCATATATAGAGTAGCAAATTTAAAGTGGATAGTCTCTATTAGGTGAATTCTAGAAGGCACACATAGCCATGCAAACTGATTCCAAGCACAAATAGATATGAAGAGATGATACGTATGATCTTTGATTATTTTTGTATGGAAATGTAGTTTATTATATCAATGAATCCAGTAGTCTACTTTTACCCAGGTCTTACGAAGAAGAGTTGACTTTTAAGCTATTTTTGTTGGTAAAATTTGAAGATCGTCATTAAGTTACAAAATGGTTTTTGAGATGTGTAGAAATGGCTAGCAACCTTTATTACAGCGGGCCCTAGAGAAAGATATGTAAAAAGAAGAAAATAAACTTGTCTTTCTGTGGAATTATCAATTGATTTCCCTATCTTCTAAGGTGACTCATCTAATTTGGTGAAGTCATCATCAGACTTACTTGCAAATTTCCATTGGGTTCTCCAAGGCATAACAAGGTAATGTGGAGACAAAGTCTCAATTGGAGACAAACATTGTATGGGCGGCACCTTAGCTTAAATAGAGACACCTTTAGTTGTGCATTGTAGATACATAGGTGGAGAAGTACCACCCAAATGTTGATGCATTGGACCACTTGATGAATTGAAAGGTACATCTATTGATGGTGTCACGATACTCACTTCGGGCTTGACCTTAGATTTTTGATTGGGCCATAGTTCAACTAGTGTAGCATGCAAAATAGGAACATCAAGCTTGTACAAGCCCTTGTACACATCACTTGGCCTAATACCTCGAGCAATGATGTTATCCTGGTTTGCATCATGAACAATGCACTCTTTCAGACAAAACTGAACTAGAATGTTAAGATTTTTTTTGCTATGGTTGATAGAAAGTAAATTGTTGTTCAATCCTAGAACATACCTAGTATGTTGTACTAGAAGTTTGATGCCATTATTGAATGTAATTCTGACATCATCTATTCCCTTCATTGTTTGACTTACTGTCATCAAGTTGAAATGATAATTGATATTCATTATTGTGTGTTTACAAAAGGAGATAAATACTCCTTATAAAAAAAATTACAAGATGATGTTTCTAAAAAGAAACCATCGTTAACTAAAGCAAACTAAAGCAGAAAGTAGAAAGATGCTAAAACAAACTAAAGTGTAAACAAAAGTTACTAAAAGCTAAGTTAACTAAAAGTAAAGTAACGACTAACTAAAGCTAAGATGACCATTAATATTACAAGAAATAGTTTAATACCCTCCTTTAATGGTCATCCTACAAAAATAAACTAAGTCTACCCATATTCAGATGGTGTGCTGGTCATCAAAATGCATAATATGTAGACTCCTTTTGCTCAGTATACTTTGCCACTTGAGCACTTCGTTGAGACTCTTCCTGGTTGGACTTCTCATCAACCAACCGCCTTTTGCAATACTTTTGTATATGACCAATCTTCTCACAGTAATGGCAAGTAATAGACTTCTTGGAGCCCTCCTCTGAATCGCCTCATCCTTTCTGCTGAGTGGACTTGCCCTTGCCAATTTCATTGGCAGTAAATGCTTGTTCAACACTAGGAGACTCACTGCTGCTCCCAAATTGCTTCCTCCACCTATCCTGTTGCACAGCTCATCAAACTTCAAGTCAACATTGGTGGATGTAATGTTGAGTGTTTCGATGAAGTGCTCGTAGGAACGTGGCAAACTTTTCAAAGTGATCACCACCATATCCTCCTCTTCCATCTTACGACCAATGGCCTCTAGTTGATCGTGAGTATCTTTGATTTTCATCAAGTGCTCTTGCAAAGACACTTGGTCATCCATCATAATGGAAAACAACATATTCTTCAGGAAGAAAGCCCTGCCGTTGTCTGAGGTCTCATGAGGATCTTTCAAATGCTTCTAGATCTTCGTAGCAAACTTACCAGATGATATTTCTGGTAACATCTCATTGGTGACAAATAATTTTAGAAGCATAATTGCCTCCCTATTACCTCCATCATACTTGTCCTAATCCTCCCCAGTAGTAGTGGGACAAACTTCTATACCTAGAACAAGGGCATCCAGACACCGGTACTCAAAGATGGTAAGCATCCTCAACTTCCACGTGTTGTAATTCTTTCCATTGAACCTCTGCGTATTTTCCAACATAACATTGGACAAAGACTCCATCCCTCCTATTTTCCAAAGCATGAAAAACGAGGTAATTCTATGATCAGCTGGCACAAACTTTGGACAATCAGCTGGCACAAACTCTGGACAATCAATTGGCACAACTCACAATTTTTCAAAAATTGTCTAAAAAAAAGGTTAAGAAACTGTAAGATTTTTCAGAAAGACCTTCGGAAACTTTGAAATAGTAAGATTTTTTCAGAAAAAAATCCTCAAAAAGCTTTAGCAAAATTTTTTATAGGAATTTTTTCAAAAACTATTCTTGTAAATTTTTTCAGAAAAAATTTCGAAAAACTCTTTGCATGATTTTTTATTTTTCAACAAGAAAAAAACCTTGTTAATGCCAATTTTTTAGTAAAAAAATCCTTTGTTGATGATTAGCAGATAACCCATTACAGAAGCCTTAGGCCGTTTAGCAGAGATGTAGCCAAAATAGAAAACCCACGAACCATAAATTTGCATGAAAACTTCAGCTACAAAAATCCGTCCAAATCTTTCACAAAACCCTAGCGCCCAGAAAAGAAGAAGGCCCTGTTGAGAAGATTAAATTTCTTTCAGATTATAACCAGAATGTTGAACTTGATAAGTATGAAGTTGATACCAAATCAATATTTAAAAAATACTGATCATGAATTCACAAGTCCGAGTCTTCTTTAATGATATTCGATCTACAAGAGTAGAACATTTATCGATTTCAATATGGTATCAGAGCCAAGTTAAGGAAGATCCGATTAAATTTAAGATATCAGATTGAATCATGTCTGGCTTTTGAATCAAAGAATCTGAGAACGGAAACTCTCAGACTTCCAGAGTCATTCTCAGACGAAAATCCAGATTGCCCATTTGCAATGACAATCACAAAATTTAGGGCATTCCATATTCATTGTTTGATTCGTTTGGACAGCGCTTGGGATTATCATCCGTGTTGATCATAAGCACTAACATTGCTATCGGGAACCATCATCGTTGGGGAAAAATATAATAATCTCTATAGATCGTGGCTATGGGAATTAGCAGAAAAAGTCTGTATATATGCATCGTGACTGCGAATAAAGGAGGAATCTCTTGCAAATTGAACATATTGGATGACTATACAGGTTTTATATTCTTCAATACATTTCAAGTATCTTTTCCATCGTTTATATTCATCAACACGGGTGATATTCAGCCCACACTGGTGTGAAGGGCTTGGCCGACTTTGAAGAACTCGATAATACATTGGAAGCACATCGCGGGTATATGTGAGTGTATGAAGTCGGTAAATAAACTACATCAAACCTTGTCATCTTATTTGCTATCGTGGTCCAGTTAGACACTACATCTTTGGCGATAATGCTTATGGGGCCATTCCTATAAAGAAGATGCGACAGTGTTTAAAAGCCTTGCCTATTCACATTATCGTGGCTGCTTGTGTAGAGTCGTCGTAATTTTAATTGGAAGCTTCTCACTGATATTTAATTTATCGTGGCTTATCCAAGACCTGATATCGGGCATCTCTTATTTGGCCGTTGTGGTTAAATTCCTTTTATCATTGGTCATTTCGGGAGACAATAAGGTGACGAGAAGCAATGTTGGAACTCTTGCGTGATAATGCTGGCTTGATCCTTCTGGCACCCTCAATCCCGAATGTCTTATATACAATGAAAGGCATTATTAAATTTATGTGAGCTTGTGAAGACAACTTAAAGTCTTTCGGGAGGAGTCAAGTCCGTTGTATTCAAATTCCCGATATATATCTTGCAGTTGCAGATATTCTTTGATACTCACTCCTGGAGATGTTACATGTGTGAAGCCCTTTGTCTTGTAACCGGCAGAAGAAGCTATCACGGGAGCCCTTGTGAAGATACTGCCGTTATTCTCATTATTCTGATTGGTCGCAGGATATAAGACTCAGAGCAATCGTGAATGCAGATGTTGGTTTTTGCCGTCATGTATCCTCAGAGGTTGAAGTATTATCTCTGGTCATTCGGGTTTAGCCGCTACATCCTTGTCTAGCCCGACTTGGAGGCTCTGACTATTTCAAACGGGTCTCTTGAAGAATCTGCCATCTCACAGGATTGTTATCTCTCGAAACTCTTGTCACTGTGTGATGTCGAGTCTATATACTCTACTTCCCCTGTCGCGCTTGTTGCCACTGTGTGTTCTGTGAAGTTCGTGGCACTCAATACTACCATGGTCCGCACATGGTGTATGGTGGACAAATCTTCAGAAAACAGAAGGAAGTCGAGAGTAACTTCAATACTCCAATGACTTTGTTTATTGAAGTAGCTGACTACTCCGTATTATGAAATCATGACTATAGCTGTCGCGGATCATATGTTTCAATATTTGTGGTGGGTCCCCTTTCAAGATGTCGCGAAAGTTCAAGAAGGTTTATAATCGAAGCTGTATATGAGACTTGAAGCGTCTCATGATATCAACCCTTATTGAAATTACTCAGAGGTGACGCCATTGCTAAGGGTAGAGCAAATCGTTTTTGGATCCATTTTGTGTGCAGATATATTGAGATATCCCGTACATATCTTCAGGATTAGAGGTGCATCTCTGCTTGAAACGTCTGTGGAGAACACATCTCCTTGGCTACCGACTAGAGCAGAGGAATGTAGTAGATTTCGATATAAATGATGATGTATACAATTAATATATATGTGTATACATATGTCAGTATATACTGACATATATATATACACACACATATGATCATCATTTCTATATTTGACTGAAGCTACCATATTTCAACAGGCCCACAAATTTTTAAGAAAATTGCTCCACAAAATACCCAGGTCATGCCAAACATCAGACACAAACCGAAATCACGAATTTTTAGGAATCCCACCAAAAAACAACACGATTTCAGACTCATGACTTGAAACATGGGCTGGAAATTAGATGCCAAAAAAATAATCCTGTGCATGAAACACAAACTTGCACAATTGTGGGCCAAAGGGAAAATAATCCTCACGTGTATTCAAAACGCGATTTCCTACAGATATGAACAAATCTGGTGCCCTTTGCTGATAAAACCATGATTTACTGATAAAACCACGATTTATTGATAACGCGTCAAAAAAAATTGCGATTTACTGAAGAAAAAAAACACAATTTGAAGAAAACGAAGACACGATTTTGTAGATAAATAGGTCTTCCGCGATTTTCCTTCAAAAACCTTTGATTTTGCAAAGAAAAAAAACTTGAAATTGTCTTCTAAAACAAAACACGATTTTTACTTGTAAAAAATCCGCCTTTTTTTCACCTTGAAACCCTCAAAAATCTTCACGAAATAACTCCTTGAAAAATCTACCTCCTGAAAAACCCTTGATTTTCAAAAAATTGAGTCAAAAAATTCCTTCAAAATTCTTTGATTTTTATCTTAAAAAAAATCGAAAAAAAAACTTCTGAAAGTTTCTAAAATTTTTTCAGGTAATCAGCTACGAATTTTTATTGCTTAAAAAATTTGGCAAAAATGAGCCTATGCTTTGATACCATGAAATGATAATTGATACTTGTTATTGTGTGTTTACAAAAGGAGAGAAATACTCCTTATAAAGAAAATTACAAGACGATGTTTCTAAAAAGAAACCATTGTTAACTAAAGCAAACTAAAGTAGAAAGTAGAAAGATGCTAAAACAAACTAAAGTGTAAACAGAAGTTACTAAAAGCTAACCAAGTTAACTAAAAGTAAATTAATGACTAACTAAAGCTAAGATGACTATTAATATTACAATAAATACTTTAATACAAGTGACATAGAATCCCCATGACTATTATCAGTGGTGAACCTAACGTATTAGTCTTCGTGACATGTAAATTGTTTGGATGCACTTGAATCAAAGAAACAAAAATTGCTTTTAGTGTTGTTTGAAAGAGCCATCAATGCATACTCTTCATGTTCTTGTTTAGCCATTCTGCCACTTTAGCTTCATTTTGTTGCTTGTGGAATAGATCATATGTTGTCATTTCGTACAATCATTCTTCACGTGCCCAAATTTCTGACAATAGAAGCACTTTACCTTTCTCCATGATTGTGAAGATGAAGAATGAGAATTGATATCAAAATGTTGAAATTGTGCAGCAAATGCACTTTTTGAACTCCCAAAAGGAAACCACACTTCGCTATTCTTGTCATTGTTCCTTCTACAAAAAATATGTATTGACCTTGTCAAAGGTTGAAGTTTGGCTTTCTACCAATAGATTTAGAGACTCTACAAAAATCTTTGTTGGCGTTTAAATTCGCACCTCTAGAATGCGAATTAGAAACGAACAACTATGTGCAGTAACCTGCTCTTCAAATTAGGAGGGGAAGCTCCCTCTTGCTAATGGTGTTCAAGAAAGTAAACTAAAACTAAGTTACCTATCTTTTTGATCAGCTAAGAGCACAAGGTTTATAAAAACTCAAGCGCCGTAGCTGAGGTTTTCTGATTTGGAATTTCAACTATGACTAACCTACGCTAATGACGTTTCTATTTTCTCAAGTAAACGCAGAGCAAGAGAAATAGAAATGGACGAAGTTTGATTCTCTGACAAATTGCTTAAATAAACTCTTTCTCAACAAACATTTACTTACTTTCAATGTAAGCTGAAATTAAGATCACATAAGCATAACACAGTAAACATACTTAGATAAACTCTCCTTCCAACATACATCTACTAACTTTCAATGCAAGCTGAAATTAAAGATCATATAAGCATCACACAATAGACGGAAACTTGAGACATTATATTAAGGCAAAAGAGGCTCAAGACTTTATTTCTTAAATTTCTGGAACAAAGATTACACTAAACACATGCACTGAACAATACTTGCAGCTAAAGAGGCATGCAATTTGCTCTTACACAAAGTGAACTGACACTAAATAACAACTTGCTGCATTACAGGCTCGCAATTTGCTATCACAATAACTATTGAAGAAAATAATGAGCAAAGGCTCTTATTTATAGGCAAGCAAAGGAGTAGGGAACCCTAAAATCTCCTTGCTTTTACAACTAGGGCTTGCTTGTTGAGCAAGCTTTATTTCTAAATCTAAAAGAAGATAACATCTAACACCTAAGAAAGCAGGAAAAGCAGGAAATACCAACTATTACAGTTTATCTTCTTTCTCTTCTTCAAAGAATGGATAAGAATCGTTCCAAGAATAGAAAGAAAGCGAAAAGAAAGCTTCTAGATGAAAGCCGCTTTAAATCTCGATCACATCTGCTAAAAAGCAAGAAATTGTGTCCCGATTAGGTGCATCTATACCATCAATAGCAAAGTTGCGCTTTTCCAAGATATCCTCACCATCTGCGATTGATCTCAAGAAATCTTCAACCTCATTGGCCGCTTTCTCAAACTTTGCTGACATCATGGACATGTGACTTGGCAGAGTCTTATGTTTTTCTTTCATCCACTTTTGAGCAATCTTCTTACTGTATTTTTCCTTATGCATCTCCCATATCCTTTCACATTCTCCTTTAGAGAAAGTCACACTTTCAGGCCAAGGGGGAATTGAGAAGCATTTCTCGATCATGTCAAGTTTCAAACTGCAAATCAATTTGCCATCTACTGACTGGATCTCCTGTGTTACCGGATTGTAATGCCTGATGCAAGTGATTACAAATTTGATACTCTGGATTGTAATAGGAATTGAAGCTGCTGCGAGGAGTCCAGAGTGTCCTAGGTTTCTGATTGTAGTGTTGCTTGCGCTCTCCAAAGCATGTAGATCAAACACCGGCTTGATGTGATGCAAGTCCGTTTCAGCTGTTTTGATGAAGTCATGGTAGAGAGTTGATTTGGTCTTGAAATCATTGGGAGTGTATTCCATTTCGAAAACCTTGAAGAATGACTGTAAACTCGCCTAGGTTTAGACAAGTTTTGAGCAACTTACTATTTTTAGAATGCTGGTTTTTCTTCCTCCAACGGACAAATTTTTGGAAATATTTTTGAGATATGGGTTTTGCTCAGAATTTCGTTGCAAGACAACCCAGATCGTCCGTTTTAAAATTTTTTTAGTGTAGACTGAAAAAGCAGCAAATCCTAATTTCTTCAATTTTTCACCAAAAAAGCTAGCACCTAGGTTTTGTTCAAAATACAATTTGGTGTGAACCCAGTTGATTAGATTTGAAAAATACTAAGGGCTGATTGAAAAAGCAGCCAACCCTAGAATCTGAAATTTTCTTGAAAAAATAAATTGTGATATGGGTTTTCTTCAGAAAAATGTTTCAAGAGGACCTAGATGATCAAAATTTGCAAACTCTGAGAATTTCTTTGACATGCAAGGAAAAAGCAGCTGCTGCAACTTGAGAAATCTCTTCAAAAATTCTTCAGAAAGATGAGATGAAAAGACCCAGATAGCTGAAAATTGAAAACCTTGACCTTCTTCAAAAATTTGATGTTCTAAATGAAAAAAACATGAAAAAGCAAGGTCTTATGCTGTTGGTCTGAAAATTATTCTTGAAAATCAGCAACCTTGAACTCTTGAATCTTGAAATAAAAACTTCAAAGTTGCTGCTCCTCCTCAACTTGGATGCCACCTACAAGAATGATGAAAATTGAATGATAAAAGCCTCTTAAATAAGCCTTAGGCTTGAGAAAACCCTGCTTTCTTTTGCTTTTATCCATGCAAATCCTAAAATCTTCTTGTTCATTAAACTTAGACATCCATTCTTCATCTTGCAATTTTGAAATTTTTACTAAGGCATGGTATTTTGGGCGCCCTTGTTGACTAGAGGCGCCAACTTCTCCCAGACTTAACCATTTTGCTGAGTTTTTCATTTTTTACTCAATTTTGCACCCCGCTTTGATCCTGATCTCCGGCTTCTTCGGCTTCTAGATTGATCCGATGGACGAGCTGAATGTTTCACCGCGAAGCTTGATGGATTCTGAGAAGATCATCCTGGAGGCAGCTTTAGCTAAAAACTTTGTTTGATCCTTCAAAATCATGGGTGCCCATCTCCTTCTAGGGCACTCATCCTTCACAGTGTTTGCCATTTTTGTGTGATTTTCAAGTTCTTCATTTCCCTTTGATCTTCTGATGAAATCCTGATTCTGGGAGCTACGCTGATCCGATTGACTGACTGTCTGCTTTGCTGGATAGCTTGGCTGAATCTAACGAGGCGATCTTGGAGGCTGTGTTGACAAATTCCAACGTTTCAGACCTCAAACCTTGGGCGCCCTTTCTCTCCAGGGGCGCCCATCTCAACCAGACTTAGAAACTTTTTCAATATTTCTTCATCAACTCTTCTCCGGATGATCTTGTCAGATTTGATGATTCGGGCCTCTGATTAACTGATGGCTGGACTCCTTGCGGAGTTGAGGAGATTCTGAGAGGGGTCCTCTGGGAGTAACTTCATCAAAAAGTTGAATTTGAGGCATCAAAAGCTTGGGTGCCCCTGGCAAGCTGGGGCGCCCAACTTCACCAAAGTTAGAATATTTTCCGTAACTTTCACCTTTGCTTTTGACTTTTGACATTTAGCTCTTTTTCTCCCTTTGTTCCACCTACTGCATCTGATGACTGCCAACTCTGATTGACTTGCTGATAGTTTCATTGGAAAGCGTGTTCAAATCTAAAGAAGACATGTTGGAGGCTCCTCTGGCAAATTCATCCATTTAGGCCCTTAAAAACTTGGGTGCCTTTCTCCTTCAGGGGCACCCAACTCCTCCAAACTTAGAAAACTTTCATCTAATTTTCATCTTCAAATTTGATCTTTCATTCTATACCTTCAGCTTGGTTTGGATTTGTCGGAGATTGACAAGTCTGACGCACTGACGAAGACATCCGTTGCGAAGTTGACTGAATTTTGAAGAGATTGAGCTCCTCTGCAAACCCTAATTGCTGAGTTTGACCTTTCAAAAGGCTGGGTGCCCTTGGGCACCTGGGGCATCGAAAGTTCCCAGACTTGGAAAATTTTCAGTCATTTCCATGATTTGCATTTTGTCTTCTGGTTGAAACCTCCTTGTTCGATCTCGAATTCCAGGTGACTGGATGATTTGATGATTGTGCCGTTGGACTCGCTACGGAGCTGAGAGGATTCTGAACAGCATTGCCTGAAGCACGAAACCTTGATTTCATCATCTGATGCCCTTAAAAGTTGGGCGCCTATCTCCTTCTGGGGCGCCCATGGCTAGCAGACTTAGTCAAATTTTTGCTGTTTTCACCTTCTTTGTTCTTCGTGCATGTTCTTCAACTCATCTTCTGTTCAGTGCTTGAACGTTGAATCCAATGCCTGGCAGCTGACTGACCTCCATTGATGACTTTGGAGCTCTTGAAATGCTTCTGAAAAAGCATAATAGACCCACTAGGGCAAAACAGATCCTTTCGTGATTCTGACCGCACCAGCCTGATGTGGAAGTATTTTGAGCCAATCAAAATCAGTTTGGACCCTAACGGACCAACTTTCTATTTTTAGAAAATTTTGCCAATATCCGTTTCAAAAGAAACCCAGAAAAACCCAGAAAAAGTTACTATTTTTAGAAAGTTTCTAAAAATAGCAGTTTTCCTAAAAAGTAGGGATGAAAAACTGAGATCTGGGTTTTGTAGACTCGGTCACTCTGAGCAGACCCAAAACGTCAGATTTTGGAAATTTCAAGTTTTTACCCCTCATGCAAGACATGCACACCCAAATTTTGACCTTTTTTGACGAATTTGACAAGACTTTTACTCATTTCTTCAAAATGTCTAAGTATAACAAAATTTTTAATTTTGGGGTACAACAATCTCATAGGAGGGTGGCAAACTGTTAATGGGTAGAGCAACCATATCCTTGTCATCGACTACTTTGTTGAGAACGGCAAGGTAATCACTAAGATCCTTGATTGTTTGTAGATGTTTTGATAGAAACCCAATCTCATACAATTTTGGAGAAAACAATAAATTCTTCAATTGCATAACTCTATTTTTCTTGAAGACTTGATATTTATTTTGCAAAGGAGGGTATGTGCATATGTAGCACTTTGAACTTTAGGGATTAGATCATTTGAGATTGACAACTTGAGGATTAGTAGGGCTTCCCTATGATGCTTGTCATAATCACTTGGGTTAGTAGTAGGCCTAGGTTTTGTGCCTAATAGGATCTTGTCTTATTCACGATACTTAGCGATAGTTAGTATCTTCTAACTCCATATGTTACAGTTTTTATCATTGAGTTTTTATGCCTTAGGCAACTCCAAATTTTGTATACAAGCCATTACCCTAGCAACCCAGAAAATTAACTTTTCTTGAAACCCTTTAAAAAATTATGTTGATATTTTCTTGAAAAATAAATTTGATTGAGAAAATTTAAACTTTGCTTTGAATAATAATTTGAAGATCTCGTTTTAAATTTGACCTAGAAAATAAAATATTTCTTGAAAATATTTGAAACACCTTTTTAAATTTTTTGTAAATAAAACAAAATGTGAATGCAAATTTTAAGAACACAAATACTTGAAATGAAAAGATTGATGTTTCCTATGTGCCCTAGCTTCGACCTGCATGCAAATACATGGAAATTTTTGACCTTGCGACCCATGATTTTGTGCCTCTTTTACGTGTGTAGGAATTTGTGGTGTGCAACCCTACAAATGCTTAGGAAAATCACAATTTTTGATAGATTTTTCCACTTCTCACGAATTCCACAATGTTGCAACTCATGATGTGTCACATGACCTTTGGCACTTATACCTTCTCTTCTTGACTACTTCAAAATCCGTATGATCTGGCTCTAATATCAATGTTGGTAAAAGCCAAAGAATGAAATGAGAGAAATTGGTGTATGTTCTCATATATCATAGCTTTATATTAATATGGTATTAATATAGTATAATTTTTAGGCTATAAATATGATAATTTATTATTTTAACATTCTTTTTTGTATGGACTTACCTATAATGGACCCAGCCACCATTTTTATTGTACTGGCATACCATACCCACATATCCATACCCTTACCTGATTGCAATTCGGCAACTTAGAGAATATATTAAAAATTTACCAAAAAACGTAAAACATCATATAGGAACAATCAATAAAATATTAGATGGCAATTTATGCAGAACTTCTCACTGTGAGCAACTCAACAAAAATGATACAGTGATGGAACCCATGCCCTTGTAGACGCCTAAAAACTCGACTGACTGGTACTAGCAGGTGGAGAAGGGAGGTTGTGTTGCTGTAGGAAACTCACACAACCTCTGCAGAAGTCTAAACACTTGCTGCAAGTGAAATCTTGGTCTGAGAGGACACAAAAACAATCCACAAAGATCAAGAACTATGCTGCAGACAGATTGTCAGCTACTAAGAGGACAAAAGCTATGCTGCAGATAACATAAACATATGTTGCAGGGGTTTTATCTACACATTACCAATTTTACAAAACACCCAAATGTTTACACACAGGAAATAACTCACTTTGTGCAGCAACTCATAACCATTTATCATTCCCTACTGACATACACAATTCAAGAAGACAACAGTCTTTGGAAGAGTAATATTCTATTATATGTTTAACTCAAAATACTTCTTTTGCAATCAATTATAGACATTTACAAAGTATTGAGACAGTTCTGGGATTCCTCTATTTCCTCTTTCTTCCTCTTGGTCAATCACGTGCTCCTCTGTTCCTCCTTGCCTTCTCTATCTTCTGGATTTTATCTTGTTGTTCCTCTGCTGTCCTCTCTGATCTCTCTTCTTCTCTGCTCTCTTCTCTTCTGATTTTTTTTCTTCTCCAAAAGCCCTAAAATCTGGAAACTTCCTCCCCAAAATCCTGCCTAAACTTTTTCACAGCATACAAAGATTGGTCATTAATATCCAACTGCCTGATTTTTGAGTTTAAAAGTCCCACTCAGACTTGTTCTTTTCCATTCCCCCTTGCTGCCGTTCGTTTATGAGCCCACGAGTAGGTAATTGCTGCCACCAAAAATAAACAAAATCAAATTTTAAAATTTAACAACTCATACACGGTGGTGGTTGAAGAAAATAAATAAAAGAAGACCAAAAGTACAATGCCCCTGCATCATACAGTTACAGAGCCAAGGAGGTTTGCATCTTCAATGTCACAGAGTCTTAGCAACTTGATTATGGTACTACATTGCTTGTGCAAAGTTCATGTATTCTCAACCATGACCATAATTAGTCAAACATGGAATTGGTCATGACGGCTCTTAATTTGAAGTGGCTTGAACTTAAACTAACAGTGAAATTTATGTGTAGTTACTTTATTTGGTTAGTTGTAATTCTGTAAAATTTCATGCCGTGAAATCAATATTATAAATTTAAATGATAAAAAATGGAACTAAAAATTGTTGACAATGATGGCTTTTGAAAATGAAATGAGTGTCATTAAAGATATTTCTCTTACATTGAAAGCTAAGGGTCTGTGGATTCTCATTGAGCCACTTCCATCCTCAACTATTTCTCTATTCAGATCATGCGAGCAGTGGTTAGATCTTTATCTATACACAAATAGCATGTTATTCGTTAGGAGAGACCAGGGGCAATCAGATCATGCCCCTTTATTGAGCCACTTCTCTATTCAGATCATGTGAGCAGTGGTTAGACCTTTATCTATACACAAATAGCATGTTACTCGTTAGGAGAGACCAGGGGCAATCACATGCAGTAGAAAATCATTTCATTATGCAAGGTTTAAAACTTTAAACAATGAATGATTTCTTTAAAGATTTCTCAATTTAAGGTTCATTTTTTTAAGCCTATTCATACGAAAACTATGCCATTTGATTGATATGAGTTCTATTCTTCCTATGGGAACATCTCATATGAATGCATGATAACCAGCATAAATGCTTTGGGGATATGAGAGTTGCAACTTGGGTCTTTCTGCAAAAGGAGTCTTCCCAATGGAATCATTCCCTGTCCATTGTGGGCAGCATCCTACAGTTCAGATGATTATTTGTGCAAAAATGGGTGTAAAAATACAGCTAAATACAACATATTTTTGTCATAATAGAGTTTATATCTCCTTTGTACTCATTGATAAGTGTTTTACCAGATAGTGTTCCTAAGTGCTTCATTTTTTTCTGCAGTATTTACTGAAAAGTGAAAGGGTGTATTTTTGCATCAGAATGCAAAGATATTGTAGAACTACTTACATTTTCTTACCACAACACAATTGCCCATTATGATAATCACTTGCTAATAACAAATATCTTGCCACTTCACAATATTGTTCAAGGTTCTATGGCATTGCCTAGCAAATGTTCTTGATTGTGCTTTCAACATAAAAAGGTAATACGATGCACAAAACAGTTAAGTGGGCCAGCTTATAACTAAAAATTGCACCATTTTCACTTTTAAAAGCTTTTCAAAAATAACCAAGCTCCATGAGGATGATACGCTTATTATGGCACTCCATTTTCTAGCTGGTTTAGTTGTACTTCAGTTGTTTTTGTTAGGCTTGAAATGACTCAAACCTTATAAATAACACCAACAGACATGCAAATGTGATAACTTATCCATTGTATCCCCAAACCGTTAAAACAAGCTGCAAAAGTGTTGGAAAAATCAGATCATCTACATTTGCTCAATAAAGAAAACAAAAATATTGACCATATTATTGAGTTGGCTGTCAAAGTATAACAATATGGTTTTTATAAAGCCTTCTCAATACATAACTTCTCAAACCACCATACCCGAATAACTCCCAACTAATTACTAACTAACATAAGTCACTAAGGTGACTTTATCAATGTAAACTTTAATATTCCAACAGCCCCCCTTAAATTTTACATTACGCAACCAAAACAAACAACAAAACACGCTGGTTGAACAAAACAAATACACATTTTTGAGAAAAAAATTCTTTGAAGAAACAAATCCTGAATTAGGTGGAACTCCATCAAGCTACCTTGTAACTCTTGGAAGGGTGTAACTTTGAGCTGAATTCTCGAGTTCCTGGATTACCACCTCCCCGAACTCTTGAATCACAGATCCCCCAAATTATTGGACAACAATCCATTGCTTCATCAAGTTGTCTCATGACGCTCGAAAGGGTATAATTCCTCAGATCATAGATTTGTGAACTATTTGGACAACAACCCATATTGAGTTCACCAAATCCCTTCCCTTACCTGTCCTAAAAAAACAAACTTCACAATATGTGCATTCTGTGGGCATAAAAAGGAAACACAACATATGCTTCTCATGCAAAGCACCATCTCAAAGCAAGAAGCTAGCTTAAGATGATGTAAAAACCTCCATCCTCCAGTGCCTTCAGCCTCCAATGAAACCCCATTACTATTTATCCATTTAATGTTGCATGTGAGTCTTTGGAGGTCTTGTTACGTATAACAAAGATGGCATCCAAAGTCCAAGCATAAGGTGACATGGAAAAGAAATTCATTTTAAGGTGTTGAAAATACATCTTTTACAATGTGACCAACTTATCCTTTTAACATTTTACATTCCATTTACAAACCTTATCACTCCAAAGCATGCAAATTCAACTTTAACAAAGAAATCCTAATATCTCCCTTTACAAACTCTCTAACTTAAAAAATACTTCCCAAACCTTTAATTAATAACTACCTTCAATTATGCTTTTTTGTAGTGCATGAAAAAATTACTTGAGAAATATTGAACTCTTGTCTTTCTTGCCTATGTGAGATAAATCTTTTGAGCCTCTACCAGCAAGGCTATACCAATAAATTAAAAAGAGACTATTTCTTAATCCAATGTATAAGCAAAAATAAATCTTTGAAATATTTTAATGCCTTTATGATGGCAATCTATTGTAAACACTAACCATGCCAATCTGTTCTGACAGAGAAGAGTTAATAGATCACATGCTTTATGATACTTTGGCATGCATAACACAGCATATGATATGCCTGTAGCCACTTCTAACTACCTTATTCCTACGGTCCTTTCAGATCAATAGAGATAGTAATCTTTTTTTACTCTTTTCATCAACGGGAAGTTGTGTGGCCACATGCAATGATGGAGATAAAATTTGCTGTTGTTGAATGATTGCATAGAAATCTATGGAATGAAAACGTAGAACGTAGCCTAATATCTACTCAAGTATTCTGGGAGACCAACCAATTTGCAGTGGCGTGAGCATCAGACTAGGCCTTTGCTTATTATTCTAGGATGAAGAAAACAAAATATCCTCCGCCGCATCTGGATGAGCCCAAGTAGGAACATGTTTCTGCCTTTTAGAAGATAAATTGTGTTAACTGCCCATTTCAGCTGCTGTGCGCTGTGGCTACCAATTGGCCCCACCTATCCTGCCTTCCTCTCGCAGTCTCTGGCTTTCTATTCAATGCAGCCTGATTTTTATTTTAACAACCTTAAAACGTTGCAAAGTCACTCTCCTTCCATGATGTTAACTGCTCTGATACCAGATTTTAGAAAAATCAGAGATCATCTACATTTGCTCAATAAAGAAAACAAAAACATTGACGAGTCCGCTATCAAAGTATAACAATATGGCTTTTTATAAAGCCTTCCCGATACATAACTTCTCAAAACACCATAGCCGAATAACTCCCAACTAATTACTAACATAAGTCACTAAGGTGACTTTATGAATGCAAACTTCAATATTCCTAAAAAAACAACAATACTGTGCCTATTGACAAAATTGACGACCATCCTTTGCTTGAAAACCAAACATGCAAACCCTGAAATCAAAGATTTTTGTTGTGACTAAATTAAGTTATGGCACCAATTTTGCCTTTGTAAAGAGTAGGTTGAGCTTTTTTGGACTTGTACATGGTACTTGAGTTGCACATTTGTGCTGGAATATGTGTAATCTTCACTGGGAGCCTTCATGTTTTTATTGGTGCATCTAGTTTTGGACTCTACATCTCAATGCCTGTCAACATGGTAATAGTGAAATCAAATTCGAATACACAACCTTTTACCTTCAAAGGAAGCTACAATAAGCCTGCTTACTCTTTTGAGCTTGAAGCTTGCTCCATGTGTGTTACTGACTGTACTTGCTCTATACCAAACTAAGAGATTTTCCATGTGCCACACTGTGGTTGAATAAAATTGATTTTTAAGCTTTCAATTGAGTGCTGAAGTTGTTAATAGCTATTGGATAGCTTTGACTTATTTCATGGCAAGACATGTCCTGAAGCTAAATTGGTAAGTTTACTACATAATAAGATTGTTATGGAATATAAAATTTTAAAAGGACAATGAATGATCTTATTTTGACTACAATGGAAGAAAACAATGTTGAGAAACTATGACAAACAGCTGAGAAACATGAGGAAAAAACCACAGTAGGCATTCGTAAATAAGTCGTAGTGGGAGAAAGATAACATATCTCACCTGCCATAAGCACAATAAACTATTGATGTTGCAAAATATGCAAGAGTATAAACCATAACCAATTTTCAGGGTAAGTCAGATAAAGTTTCCTTGCATTTCTCTGTGTCTCCTGGAAGTTTCCTTTGAAATTGATGCTTTGGATAGAAGTTTGTGAGATATATCATATAAATTACATTGGTTATTTTCAAGTGCTGATTATTGGTTGACAAGAGGGAAAATAATAAAAAAGATACAATAGGACTTGTAATTCACAAATTTTTAGAAGAATATGTACAAGTATTTTTTATAGCAGAAAATTTTATGAACAAAGTCCAAAAAGATATTGATAATAAGAGAAATAATAAGAAAGATTAAAATGTCCACACGAACTGAAGTTTCTTAAATTGATTGAAGCTTTAGTCATCTCTGAGTACCCCTTGTACCATGCTTTAAAAAAATGCCATTCTTGTCCTGGTTCCCATCTGCTCCCTCTAGATGATTGTGATCTAAATTTTAATTTTTATATCATAATTATGATATAAAATATCACTAGAGTTAATCTTTACTTTCATTGACTTTTATTTGTTTACTTTAAAATGTTAGTTTTTTTAATTTTTAATCATTCTACATGTTCTAAAGATGTATAGCTACTGTGTAAATATTTTAAGATTTAAATATTTAAATTTCTTTTCAATATTTATATTTGTCATCTCCAAGTCCCCATTTCCCATATAAAATAAAAATGGTGTACCATTATCCATTGCTGTCTACCATACCAGTACATATCTCTGTCTTCTGGAACTATGTTATAAATGCAGGAGCTTGATGACTACTCAGTAGATCATTAAGGGAATTGCATGTTTATAACTGATTTATCATTTCTGAATGGCCCATTCACCAGTTTTAGGCATTGGAACCCATTTTCTTTATTATACAACTTTGTTATCCTTTAAGAGAACTAGAAAAGTTGTTTATATTATTTCTATCTGCCGACAAGAGGTATTAAACACTCCCCATTGCATGATAGTTGAGGATTTTCTGTAGCCCCATTGACCATTTTGGCCATCCTTGCATATTAGAATTAGAATTAAATCTCACTCTAAACTTGTTTTTCAAAGTTCGTTTCTGGTATGTTTTCAGGATAATCCTTCAGATAAAGACATAAATCAGGGTACGCTTGTTGCCTTTAACTTGGACCCATCTGTGTCAAATGATGATTTACGACAAATATTTGGAGCTCACGGGGAAGTAAAAGAGGTAATTTTTTTCTTTTTTTGGCTGCTATATTCAGGCTGAATTTATTATTACTAACCTTGGCATTTGTAACAGATAAGGGAAACCCCCCACAAACGACATCATAAGTTTATTGAGTTTTATGATGTGAGACATGCTGAAGCAGCATTACGAGCCCTAAACAGGAGTGAGATTGCTGGCAAGCGTATCAAACTTGAACCTAGCCGTCCTGGTGGAGCAAGGCGCAGGTACTGGCCTTATATATGAGTTTTTTAATTATATTTGATTGAGGCAGGTGAGTTTTCTCTCAGGTATTATTTGTAATGTTGATATATATGATTAATCCATCTTGAGGTACCAGTCTGTTAATTTGTAATGTAACATATCATAGGCAACACAGCTGTTTTGAGTCTATTATGCTTATAGTAGATACTAGATTAATAAAAGTTATGGTTATACAAAATCTTTAAAAATTCAAATTCACACTTGGAAAAGTAAAAATTATATCAGTTATTGATCTTGTCATGCCATTTCCAAGAGTTGGTCTCAATAATCTTGGTTCATGAACTGCTCATGTAGCATTCATGAAAAAGTCAAGAAACTGCCTTAAAATTCATGCTTGATGGTTAACTGCTGAAATGGATTGAAAGGTTAAGGTTATCAATCTTGACATGATTTAAGTATGAGATTTAAAAATAAATAAATTTTATTGTCTATGAATTTCTTGATCATCCTTGTCTATGCACAGTTGGCCCCAACATGGATAACCCTCTTAACTTTGCAACCAGAGTATCATCAACTATATTTTCCCCTCTAGATTATCAAAGAAGGTAGGGTCCTACTCAGTTCATTGTCAGATGGGAATTTGATATCTATATTTAATAAAACAAAGATTATCTTATTATGGCTTGTCTAACAAATAGGTTCTTAACTGTGTTACTGGTGTGGCCCTTTAGTTCTGTAGGTTCAGGTCCAATTTGGCCTGGATATGGATCCAGGTTTGGTTTGGGGGGGATCCAGCCTGGGTTCCACAAAAGGTCTGTAGGTTTGTCTGGGGCAAACCTGGGTGTATTTTGCTCTCCTGCTTCTGCTGCGATGAAGCTGTTGTCTTTTTGTGATTTTTTCTGTTTTTCTAGTTTGGCATTTAATTCATCATTCGTCCTTGCTGTTTTTAGGCTTATTTGCAGCTAAACAGAATAAGATGTCTTGTCATGCAATGCCTTATTTGCAGCTAACAGAAAACATGGGTATTCTCATGAGGATTGACATTGTTTTATCAAATGCAATGAAGAGGTTTCTAAACTGTTCAGTTCACTTTTGCCAGCATACTCCAGCCTGTGCCAACATAAGAGCCTTGGATCATTGTATGGTCATCTATCAAACCATAATGGAAAGGTGTTTTTTAATCATATATTGTAGCTGGAAATGCTCTGGTAGATATGTATGCACAATGTGAAAGCATACACAAAGCATGTGAAGTGTTCACAAAATGCCTCAACAAACTGTGGTATCATGGAATATGCTTACATAAAATGGTTTTCTTGATGAAGCTGCAAGAATTTTAAAGAAATGCATGAGACATGGAAAAATTACAATTTTCAAACTTAGAAAACATTGTTTTTTGCCTTTTTAAAAATTATGAAAATGACACATGCCATGACGGTTTGTGGGGTTTTGAAAGCCTTTATTTGGGCTTGGTGGTGGGGGTTCCACCCCTCGACACTGCCTTGTTGCAATGGGCATTGCCCTCAAACCTCCCGCAAGGGGTGATGCCCCTTGACCTTGCTAGGGGCACCACAAATCTCCACCACATTAGTTTGACACATTTTGTAATTGTATTTTGCATAAACTTTATATTTTTTTTACAGAAATTTATGAATTTTTTAAGTTTCCGGATCAGAAATATTTGGTTTGCAGTCTTAAGTCAAGCTTGAGTATGTGAACGATAGTATAGATATCTATCACAGCAAAAATGATAAATGGATTTTTATTAGCTATTAGAACTTGCCAATACCCTGATATATATCTATGCTAAGTGTGAAAGCATACACAAGGCATGCAAAATGTTTGATAAAATGCCTTAATAACATGTGGTCTCTTGGAATGCCATGCTTGTAGGATATGCACAAAAATAATTTGTTGAAAATACTTTGAGAACATTTAAGTAAATGCAATTGGCAGATGTAAAGCTAGACATCTCATTTTGCAAGTTTTTTTATTATTAATATTAACTTATTATTATATTATAATATTATATATTAACATTATTAATATTGTATAGAGCTTATAAATATTCTTGTACATCAAAAATATTAGATGCTTCTAATATTTCTTAGTTTAGGCTGCAAATATGTATATTTATGTTTTTTATATTTTTTTTTTATGGATGAACCCAAAACGAACCCAGCCCACCAATTTTTGTTGAATGAATCTGTGAACCAAACCATTGAACCTGAACCCGTATCAAAATTGGAAACTTGGCTTTTGGGTATGTTACGAAAAATGGTGAATGTTAATAAAGAAATAACTGTTGTCCCTAATAGGCTAATATGATCAATGAAATAACAGGGAGTGGTTTTAGGAAGGACGAATTCACAGTGTTCTAAGAAGAATGGTGTTTGGTAGTAATAATTGAATGTTGAAGGTCTGGATAAAGAGAAGTGGGGAAGGTGACAAAACAGGATTAGAATAGGTTTCAAATGTCAGAAGATGTTATTCATTTTGTATTATAAATATTTTGTACAATGCAATGTAATTTGAGAGAGTTACAATAGCGCAACGCTGTTTTCCATAGTTTGCCTCTTTGCCTTGTTCATTGTTAATTTGTTTTGCTTATTTGCCTTTTCTTTCCAGGGTGCTGGGAAGATCAGAAGAATTGAACAAATATTTATAGATGATATGATAGATTTTGACTTCCCATGGTTGCAATTGAGCATTGTTGTCAATCTGTTGTGGCTCATTATCTTACTGCACTAGAGAAGGAGTAACAAGTGGACATATGAATCATGTACTATTTAGACTTAAATTGTGGCTTGGTAATGGTCGTTTTTTGGCATTTATCAGGTCATCTGAACTATTTGCCTATCCATGAGAATATAATTAATGATTATACTCATAACCATAATCTATTAGTGGGGTCAAAGATTTTGAAATGTGTAAATTCCAGAAACAGGCATCACATGAAGAAACACTTTGGTCAAGTTTGATCATTATAAAATGGCTCATAAAGCACAAGATTCTGCTGAGACATCCACCATGGAGAATCTCACTGATCGACATTCTTTCAAAACCAATAGACAAAATTTATGAATTATAAGGATTGGGTTTACATCGCAGATGACTGCAAAGCAATACACAATTTTCAGGAAGCAGATCTTAACACAATACAATTGAACATTTTGCTGCTGGTAGTAAACCTTCAACGGAAATACAAGGCAGTGAACTATTAGTTCCAGGTGATATGCATATAAGTGGCTTTAAGGGAAGACTCAATACTAAATAGTATCCACAAATCTTAGGAAAGATTCATAATTAGTTCCAATAATGAAACCATCAACTGATAAAAAAAATAAAATTATTTTACCATTTTAGAATTGTGAAGTGTCCTAAAAAGGTGGACCAGGCATTTTCTAGATGCCATTGTTGTACGGCAACATATATCCTTCTTATATAAATACAGTGAATATTTTAAACATTAGCCTTAATTGATGAATTTTGGAATCATATACTTCAGGACAGGAAGATATACTGCAAGAGCGTATTTTATAATTTTCATGAATAACTTAAGCATCCTATCACTAGGTGCAAGTCTATCATCATATGTTGATTAGAAGTATGGTTGAATTTTTGTAAGTTAATTGCCTTTTCATCATGTTTTTCTATTGCTTATTATGTTTTGGAAATGTCACCAGCTATATCCAATGTCTGAGCCAGGAGCCAGAGCAGGATGAAAACAGAGCTTACCAGCAACAAACTGGTTCGCCATTGCTGAATTCACCTCCAGGTCTGCTTTGTTTCTAACTTCACGAGTTTTAGTTCCAATGTGCTCTAGGATATTTGATATACAAAGAGATGATAGCGAATTCTTTGGTCTGTAAGTCAAATTTTTATATGAAGAAATTATGGGGTTATGATAACCTGAAGGATAATTGTCTTGGTCACATTTATAAGGTTTTTATAATTCATCTTTAGATAATTGGCTAATGCCACTCGGCAAAGAAAGGTGAAATTAAGAACAATTAGCAGATTGCATGGTTGCTTAATTCTGTTTTTATCAATTTGTCTTTCATTGCATGAACGCATGAATGCTTGTAGAATTTTATTCTCAAAAGTCAAAACATCTTTATTTTATGTTGTATTTACAAATGGCTCTAAATAATTTGCTGACACAAACAGGGCCTTGGGAACATTTTAGCACTCCTAGTGAAAATGGCTCAGTACACAGCATGACATTTTCACGTGGTTTTGGAAATATAAACTACCCACTTAACAAGCCATTGCCAGGGATTGGTGCAAGCCTACCACCTTTCCCTTCTACCAAAAGTGGAATTGGAAATGGTGACTTTGCAAGAGCTAAACAGGTTGAGCAGATGGCTTCCTTCAAGGGTTTTACAAAGCCTGGTCAGCTAAATCAGTCTCATTCTTTTCCAGACTATGAAAATGGTATGCTGCAGGTGATGCATTATAATTCTTCTGGAAGTGTACCTGTACCACAGAGCTCAACCCCTTTTGGGCACCATGAAGGTACTACTTAATGTTCATTTAAAGTACTTGGCTTTGCTATATTTCTCTATGGGAATTTTAATTGTTGCTCTGGTTACTTGTGTTTATTCATGGATCATAGCATGTATATTTTAAGGGGCTATAGCATGTATATTTTAAGGGGCTATTGATGTTACCGTAGATCAGCATTTATGCAATAATTTTAGTTGGTTGAAATCAATTATATTTGAAAGCATTGTAATGGCTTATTTAGAGGCAGCCCATTTTCCTCTCAATGCAATGATAGGTTGGATTTGTTGATGCTGAGCTGTCACATTGTCATTCATTGCTCAGGCTATAAAAAATATTCTAAGTCTGGAAAATCTTTATGTACCAATTATCTCAGATTTTTTTTGTACCGAAGTCATAAGCATTACATTTTATTGCAAGAACTTGCATGTATACTAAGTGAACTACATACTTTTTCATGAAAATTTTCCTGTATCGTACATTTTTTATGTAAATGTCTCTTCCCCAAGTATGTTTGTTTGTTTCAAATTTTGAGCTGGAGTTATTCTGTACGTGGGTCTCCATAACCAATCCTATCATAGGGTGCCTCTTGGGGTGGAGAGACCTGGCTGTATATACTCCTAGGTAATACTGGAATGTGGCCTAAGGGTAGGGCACATGTTTCATGCTTTTGGAACTGTAAAAATTTCTGTATATTGGTTATGGTTACTAAAAATTTCTGTAAAGAATATTTTATATACTAAAATGTAAAAAGCAAATAAATTTAAAATAAAATACATATATGATATTATAGAGAAAGAATCTGAAAGTAAATATTATTCAAATTTGATCCAATGGCAATATCCAATGACATTAGAGAGGGCTTAAAATTTCAAAATTTAAATAAGGTTATTATACCTAAGTATTACGTTTATGGTCGTCAAGGGCATTGAACTTTGGAAACTGAAATTAGAGTTGCAATATAATAGTATACAGTCAACTTTCTGAAGAAAGCACAGAGCCACATACTGATGCAGATTTTAAAGATTCTTTTGGTAAAAGAAAATCTGTACATTTATCACATGAAAATAACATTTGTATTCCTAGAATATTGATAATGGTAAAGGTAGTTTTTCAAGTTACCACCAAGCAAGACTCCAATTTGGTGTATGAGGAGATTGTTTTTACAATTAACTTATATGATATTGAAATAAGGTGTACAACCCCCTGCTGGACTGGAACTTGTGATCTCCACTTTAGAGAACACGAGCCATCACTAGGAGGCCAACTCAAGTTGTATGTATTACTAGTATAGACATATGTAAAATTGCTGAATGTTCTCTGCCACTCTCTTTTTTTATGGCTTGCAATTATGTAATAAACATGGACTATTGTTTTCTCAGCTGTAAAAACTTCCGGAATAGTGGGTCGACTGTAAAACTCTTGCAATAAAAAGACAAATGTCTGGTAGAACAATAAGTCAACTCTATGGAAGAAAGCACCTACTGCTCTTTTCATCCACTTTCTGGGGATGTCTGCAAGTGGAATGTTTTGTTGCCCTCAGGAAATCCTCTACATGTTCTCACCGTGCAGGAAATGCTTTTTTGAGACATTGCCAGGGACGCCTCATAGCATGGGAGGTCTCCCAGAGTGAAGGGTTTTGTCTTTATAAAAGATAGTTAAAAAGGTACACAATGATGCCCCTTTGATAACTCCTGCATGCTGGGACTATATGTCCTCAGAATACAGGATAAATTTCAGGGATGTCCTAAAGGAGGCACAGGCATTTCAAATGCATTTTTTTGGGAATGGGGAGGGTGAAACATCTGGGGGATGTTTCTTCCCCATTCCTGTCCACAGTGACGAGAATGCCTTTCAGAACCAAGGATGTGTCACCATGGATCCCCTTAAGTGCTGAGGTCCAAGTTTTTTTCCCTACTGTAATCAAATTTTGAACACCTACGCATATGAAATGCATATGGAGTTATTGCATTTATTTGAACATCATTAACCATGATAGTATGGGCCATAGTTGGAATGATCAGGAAATGTATGTCTCAAATATCAGAAAAGTGAAAAGATTTTCTTTCGTTTTGGTCATGGCTATGACCTAGTGAGCTGTATCTTATCCAGCAATACCACAGCAAGGAAGCCAATGAGATAGCCCCTGTATATGCCCTCGTTGATAGATCTATAAATCACCTTCTTCATGGAAAGATGGCAAGGAGGGGCATCTGACAAGTATCTAATGGAAGAGTGGATCAATAGAGAGGCTGATAGATTGGAGAAACATTCCTCTCATATACTTCTTTTTTGCAAATTTGTGTTAGGCTACCATTGTTTTGATGCCTGCTCATGCTTGAGGAGGAAACTTTCTTTTAAGGAAAAGTTCAAAATATGGGTACCTTTGTATGCCTAGGGATCCAAGTCCCTGAATAGAGAAAGTAAGGCAGGATTAGTCTTAAGGAAAATGGTATGAACAACAAACTCAGCGTGGACAATGCAAATGACAACCTACATTTGCAAGAGATCATATGCTGAAGTATTTTTGAACTCTTAATACTAGGCCAATCTGAAGGTCCTTGAATGTGGCTGTGAATCTTTGACACATAAATAATGTGGGTCTAGTGAGTGTGTTGAAGAGCAGTGCCTTCAACGGGGTGTACTGCAAAAGTATCTAAAAGAATAGGTTCTACAAGCTAGAAATTGAGGCAAAGGGGATGTCCTAGAAACGTATACAAGAATCATACACAACAGTTAAACTTTTAGATGAATCAATTGCTCTGTACGTTAGATGATGCTTTTTCAGAACTTGCCACCAAGATCACCTCCAAATAATGATTGAAACATATTACTGAATTAGAAAACAGGCTGAGATTGGTCAAGGTCAAGCCATATAGAGGTTTTACCGCTGGAGAAATGGAATTTAAAATGTGGTTATAGAAATACAGGGATTCTTACTACCAAAGAGGAGATGGATTAAGCTAACATTACATTGATTTGAGATATTAGGACAATATGACTATTGAAAGTTGTTTTATATCACACCATTAGCAGTTGAGTATTGGAGGAAGTACACTGTGCTTGGACTTTCAGTAAAATTGACTTCTGGTCAGGTTAGTACAAAATTAAAATATGGGCAGCAGACATACTTGTGAAGGTCTATGATTTTTGTTTGATATTTCTAATTGTTCACAAATATTCTGCTCAAACAAGCATCAACACGAGGCCAAAACAAGCTCTTATGAGCATAACCATGAGATAAATACAAGCTCCATTTGAGTAACTACATTATAAACCACCTACGGAAGACCAAGAGTCCCAAATTAGAAATCCACTTATTTGGAAACCATCTCCAAACTAGAAGCCAACTATGGAAGACCAAGAGTTATAATTTAGAATTCCATGTTAGATGTCCCTTTGGGATTTGAAATTCAGTCTCCACAATGAGAATTCAGTGCTTTAACCAATTAAGAACCCCTTAGATGAAGGTTTATGATCTTAAATAATACCCTTATTCAGTGCACCAGTTAAATGCTAAACAATAGTAAATATGTTTACTCCTATTATACCAAAACCATTTCAAGTCTTAATATATTGCAAATTTTAGGGGAAGCTACATCATGTCATCCAAAATGCCAAGCCCTCAATTTCTTCTCATGACACCGCCTATTATTAATTTGGGGGGAGTTCACTCAGAATATTATACTTCTGTTCACTTTTGTTCAATACATTTGCATATATATAGGATTTGCATATCCTATATTATAGGAGGGTTGTTCTACCTCCTATAACCACTCCTCTATATCTGTGAGTTGTTAAAACAACTCAATACAAACAATTATTTGTACAACCTTGATATATTATCGTACACATGATATTTAACAAACTATAACAAACCTAATGATGTAATATTCCTAAGACCCCCCATATTACATCATTTTCTAAATGGGGATAACTGGACCAACAATACTTGATGACCATGTTTAGCAGTTCATCAAAAACATAAAGTAAGAGTAGGGCATATGCATCTACTTGTGACAAGCAACAATGGAACTAGCCACTATGCATACTAGAATTTCATTTGAGGATAGGGACAAACACATCTACCCATGGAACCAAGGATAGGGACTAACACATCTATCCGAGGTCTTACAACAAGTTTGGGGAGGGACTTACACATCTACCCATCATCAGTTATGAATAGGGATACACACTTTTGCTCACAACAATTATGATTGGGGACATACACTTCCAATCATAATCACCAAACAAATGTGACTAGGGACAAACACTTCCAATCACATGCACCATCTTGTGAATGGGGACAAACACATCCATTCCCAAACAAACAACAATTGTGATTGGGGACAAACACATCCAATCACAATACAAAATTTTGATTTGATTTAGAAAATATATTCCTCGCTGTTCTCGTGTGGAAGGTCTTCAGTAGCTATTTCAAAAAGACATTCTTCATCATTGTTTACAACCAATGCTATATCTGTATAATGTATTTATCTTGCTGTCGAGGAGATCCTTCACGTTTTTTTCCCAAGAAATCTGGAAAAAAACCTGATTAATCGTGATTTTTAAAAAATCGGCTACCTTCACTTTTTTTTCCCAAAAAATCTGCAAAAAACTTTGAAAAAGGTCAACGACTTTTTGGGCGTTTAAATCTGGTTTTAATCGGGTTTAAATCTGCAAAAAAACGCAACATTACTTCTCACCAATCCGTCAGTCATTTCCGGCGAAAAAAAAAACCTTCAAATCTGCGCGAAAAGGCTATAAATCCACGATTTTTCTTTCTCAAACGACAGAAGAAAGCCATTGGAAGCAGCAGCAGACATCTGAGAGCTAGTTTTCCAGCAGTGGCGGACATCTGAGGGCTAGTTTTCCTGTTTGAGCAGTGATTTCGAGATTGAGTGCGATTTCCAGTTGCAGCATTTCCAGTTTGCGATTCCAGTTGCTGCATTTCCAGTTTGCCATTTCCAGGTAGGCATTGATATCGTTCCCCTTCTGCATTTGTCTTCGAAAAATAATTTGCCAGTATTTCGTTTCAATTTCTTTTATCATTTCTGTATTTGATTTAGAAAAAAAAATCAACTATATTGTTTTGTAAAATTATTTTTTATTATTTTATTAAATATTAAATACTTTGATATATATAGTATTATTATTATGTATGCCAAAAAAAAAAAAAATTTTATATTTATTTTGTATTTTATTTTGTAAAATAATTTATTCTATTTAATTATTTTCATTACAAAATTCTGTAAATTCTTTTATAAAATATAAAACAAATATTTTACATTTATTTTGTATTTTATTTACTATTTTCTTTTTCTGTTTTTATTTTATGCCAAAGAAAACAAATATTTTGTATTTTGTATTTATTTTATATTTTGTATTTTGTAAAATGTAAATTACTAAATAGTAATACAATTTTTTTTTATTTACTGTATTTATTTTTTTAATAATTTACTGTATTTTATTATTTTTTATTTACTGTATAAAAACTATAAATATATACTGCAATAAATATTTTGTTTTTCATTTATTTACTGTATTTTTATTAATTTTTATTTACTGTATAAAAACAAAATTCTGTATTTATTATTTTTTTTTTACTGTATTTATTTTATATTTTTTTATTTTGTAAAATGTAAATTACTAAATAGTAAATAGTAATATAGATTTTTTTTATTTACTGTATTTATTTACTGTATTTTTATTATTTTTTATTTACAATAAATATTTTGTATAAATAAATAAATATTCTGTATTAATAAATACAAAATACATAAAATAAAAATTACAAAATATTTATTTCAGCATTTATTTATTTACAAAATGAAAAAAAAATATTGTTGTGAAAAATTTATATAAAATTCTGTATAAAAAAAATACAAATACAGTAGCAATTATTTAATATTGAAATACATTTTACAGTATTTTAAAATTTTGAATTCAAAATTGCTTCAGCCGTGTATTGTATAAAAAAAAAATGCATTCAAACAACATATCCTCTAATGCAGAATACGCCATAATGCCACGTGTAAAAGACTTTGCGTGGACACATTGCACGACAATTCCGGGTTCAACGAAGGTTAAATGCAATTGGTGTTTGTGTGAAATCAACGGTGGCATTTATCGCTTCAAATGGCATTTGGCAAAGGAGCCAGGAAATAACACCATTCTTTGTACAGAATGCCCTGCAGAAGTCACCCATCAAGCAAAACAAGCTCTTGAACTTAAGAGAGGCAAAGCCCCAGGAGCTTCATCATCAAGGCCTGCAAGCCTTTAGCATAGCTCTATTTATAGTAGCAACTAGCAAGAGTCATAGGCTACTTTTGTTTTTTGAATCTTTGTACTACAAACTATATTGTAATTGAAATTGTCATCTATCAGTTATGCATTGTGAACTAATGCTTTGAAAGATGTGGAATGCAATGTAATCAAATCAGTGACATAGTGATCAGCGATATGAATATAAACAACAAAATCTATTTTCTATGATTCATCAGCTAAACTCTCTATTTTATTTGCTCTCTATATCTCTATTGGTATGGAAATGCCTTTCAATAAAAAAAAAATCAGTTTTTGTCTCTTATTCTATATTTTTTTACGTTTTTTTTAAATCCGATTTTTTCAAAAAATCTTGAACTTTTAGTTTGCCTATTTATTCCCCAAATGATTTTTGTTGCTATGGGGATACACACTTTTGCTCACAACAATTATGATTGGGGACATACACTTCCAATCATAATCACCAAACAAATGTGACTAGGGACAAACACTTCCAATCACATGCACCATCTTGTGAATGGGGACGAACAGATCCATTCCCAAACAAACAACAATTGTGATTGGGGACAAACACATCCAATCACACTACAAAATTTTGATTTGATTTAGAAAATATATTCCTCGCTGTTCTTGTGTGGAAGGTCTTCAGTAGCTATTTCAAAAAGACATTCTTCATCATTGTTTACATCCAATGCTATATCTGTATTTATCTTGCTGTCGAGGAGATCCTTGGCATGTTGAATGCATTTCATAATGATGTGCCCCTTTTTCTTGCAATAGTAACACAAAATTCTATCCTTTGAGAACTGATTTCCCTTTGAAGTAGAAGAATTGGATTTATAGGTATGGTTAACCTTATTTTTGACAGCATTGCAATATTCTCTACAATTGACTCATTTTTCTTGGTTCCTTTATCAATCAAAGTAGAGATTATATCATCTAGAGTAACATCCACTTTATTCAATGTGAGCACAATATTAACATAACTAGGAGGCATGCTGTTCAACAAAATGGCCTTTGCATCATCATCTTCCTTCGGCTTTTATACCAGCTAGTTGGTTCATCGAGGAACAAACTTATTGATATGCTGAACAATATTGTTGCCTTCATTTTTAGCCCTAATAATTTCTGCTTTAGGCCCATCTTTGCACTTGATGCTCATGATCCAAACAAAGAACTGAGATCATCCCATACTTGCTTTGAGGTCTTCGATAAGCCAATATGGTGGGGGTATGCATCTGAATGTCCAAGACCAATCAAAGCTATTGCTCTTCGATCCTTTGTAGTCCATTTTGTGATTCCATCAGCATTAGTTGGTTGTGGTGTAGTTCTACTCACTACATCCCATAGATCCTTTTCAATAAGGATCAGTTCAGTTGTAGCTTGACTTGCCATGTGTGGAAGTCTTTACCTTAAAATTTCTCAATCAATGTGCTATTTTTCTCCATATTGAAAATACATGACCCCCCCTTAATCAAAATAATGACAGAGGTGTCAGTTTCCATCGATAATGCACCTTGACATGATCAACACTTTCACAAATTTACAAGACCAATAAATAATACTACCCAAGGCAAACCAACCCAAAGACTAAATAATAAATAATAACAATAATACAAACCCAAATGTCAAGAGGCGTCGTTATTTCAATTTGCCTTTGACCTAATAATCAATAACCTATTGCAACACAATCAATGCACCAATGACAAGATCCTTAAAAACTATACAACTCACCTCTCTCTATATTGCACAATATATTGCTCCCTTGAAATCAATCCTTGGGAACCTTCGACCTTTACTTTACCTGCGTGCAAATTTTTAACCTGATCTATCAATGTGTTCCTATCAGCAAGCCTCAAAGCCAAGCCATCTACATATTTTGCAGCATCTTCATCTGTGATCTCTTTTGTAAATGTCAATAGGAACCTTGATAATCACGTCAAGATACTTTTCTACAAGTTCTTCAATGTTGGTACCACCCTTTTTGTACCATAACCATGAACCATCACTAAAGTTTGCGCTCTGCTACCATTGTTAACAGCAGACCAAAGTTCACTATATTAATAAAATGTGGCTCACTAATTGAAGACCTGAACCATGCTCACTCCCAATGTTGACCTGCTCTTGCACATACGGAATCTTTCCATATGACGTCGTGACTTTTGCAGCCTTTGGATACACTGTTTTGTCTTTGAGATGGTGTCGATCAGAGATCAAATTCTGATTGCTCACCACAGACCCATTCTCACCACAAGTAATGCTCTGATGTGCTACACACCAATCTAATTTGTTAATTTGAAGAGAACCAATAGTCAGCACTAGCAGGAACAACCATCAAGGAATCTTTTTCATACTCCTTGAGACTGGAAACAACAGGATTGAGCCGCTTGAGAAAATTTTCACCAGCTCACTGCATATGCCATGGTCTCACACAACTATTCCATAGTAGGTCAAAATGGTATAAATGGATGTGATTGCTGACTTCTGTTCACCGCTGCAGGGACCAGGAATGCCACAAATGTAGTATTGAGCATTGAGAAATGCATTAGATTAGTGACGGAGGGAAGAATTGCTCTGATACCATATAATTAATTTGGGGGGAGTTAACTCAGAATAATAGGCTTCTATTCACTTTCATTCAATACATTTGCATGGATATAGGATTTGTATATCCTATATTATAGGAGGGTTGTTCTACCTCCTATAACCACTCCTCTATATTTGTGAGTTGTTAAGACAACTCAATACAATCAATTGTTCCTACAACCTTGTTATATTATCCTACACATGATATTTAGCAACCACTCCTCTATATTTGTGAGTTGTTAAGACAACTCAATACAACCAATTGTTCGTACAACCTTGTTATATTATCCTACACATGATATTTAGCAAACTATAACAATTAGAGTGAGCTTCTGGATTAAACTGTGTATGAGTTTCAATCAACGTTTCAAATCTCAGTGACTCTGTCCTCTTCCTGATGATGGATCAGTGAGTGTGATCCGAAACGTCGATTGAAACTCATACACAGTTTAATCCAGAAGCTCACTCTAATTATTTACATGGACCGTGGAAAACTCATACCAACTAAACTATAACAAACCTAATGGTGTAATATTCCTAACATGACATACGTTGGCCTGAACTAATTTTGGAGATTAGAAGCTCTGAATGGAGCACACTACTTGACATCTTTTCGAGTAGGAGAGACTTTGAAGAATCATCGTAAGAGAATGAAACTTTTCATATCAACAATCTATCCTTGCCAATGCTCTGAGTCCAAAGCATCTTTAATAGGGGGCTTAGTGAAATAATATTAATATTAACAATGTAACAGGATGAAACTTTTCATACAATTTATCCTTGCCAATGCTCTGAGTCCAAAGCATCTTTGATAGGGGTTCTTTTGTGTAACATTATTAATATTGACAATGTAACATGAAAGTTGCAAGTCAACTCCATGATTGATAGCTTATTCATGGTGCATATTTTATATTAATTCATTTAAAATATGAAACACTTATTCTTTCTAGATGGACACATAATATTGTTTATAAGGATTTTTTTTTTTGGAATGTGAAGATTACAAGAAAACCCGCTTCATCCGAAGGACGGGTGGGTCTACATGCCCTTGAAACAATTAGAAGTAATACTGATAAAGCCTGCTATGCTATGGGATCTATCACATGAGGTTTCTTCACCAAATGCTTATTGCTACTATTTGGGGAACATAAACAAAATAGTCATCCTATCTTGAATACTGTCATTAGTAAACTTTATCAACTCTGATGTAAAAGACCTACATCAAAGTGAGAAACAATAATATCCACTGAGTCTTATTTAAGGCCTACTTGCACCATTGATGTTCATGGAATATGGCATCACCGGCCTCTAGCTATTTGTAGAAAGTAATGAAAAGGATTTAATCATTTAAGGGTTTTGTTGGTATAACATAATTGCACAAAGACTTTTGGAAATTTCAAGCACAATTTTTAGAAATTAATGAATAATGTTAGGATTACAATGTTGCATGTGTCAGGGGACATTCTCATTGTTCTTTTGGAGCTACACCATTTATGTAACTTAGACATTGTGCATCACTGTATATTCAGCACACGCACATATACATTCTTGTCATTTTTTTTCCAAACATATATGTTTCTAAAATAATGTCTTCATTAATGCAGCTTTGCAATCTTGGTTTCCATATATTGGTTAGAAAATCTTGTGTTATCAGAAAACTTTGTCTAGTTAAAATTGGCCAGATAAAGGATAGGGTTGACAATCTATGTCATCAGTTCTAAATTGTTTATTCCTTTAACTATGGTCTCAATAGAATTGGGGATTTACCTTTTACACTCCTTGTTAAGAATAGGGATGCATGCTCAACATTTCTTCTCTTCCTGCAATTATTCAATCCTAATTAACCACAGAGCGAGCACAATCCTGGTTTTGGAAGAATGGTTCAATCTTATTTTCCATGGGGTTTCAGGTGCAGGGAATGGGTTTCTGGTATGAAAACAAGGCAGGGAATGTAAAAGTGTATGTATATATAATGAAATTATAAAATTGATAACACCACGATAAAAATAAGTTTTATAGGCATTTATACAGACTATGGGATTGTTATATATAATTATATAATCATAGAAATAACTGTAACAAATTTCTGAGTCAATTGACAAATGCAAATATAGTAATCATGATTAAACCTTGAAGCCTTGATGGGAGGGGCTGCGTCGCAAATTATGAGGGTGTATCTCTGGGCCGCACTGATTCAGTCACTTTGATTTGCAAGAAAATGTTCAATGGCACAATGGCACTTTTAAGTTTAGAGTTTACTGATTGAAATTTGATTTTATTCGTGACAAGGATGAGGCAGGGTCTTGAATGCTCTCTATGTAAGAATTGAAATTTAACGTTGGTCTCTCTGGCCTTTATCAGTATACAACTCTAGCTTTTCCTAGCGAGAGAGGAAGTAAAGACAATGGCATCCTCTTTGCAGGTGTTCAACTCACTTATATCATAAGAAACTAGGACCCAGCCAATTAGATCATGAAGGTATTTTGATTGACACAGAGTATGGTTAGGTATAGAATTTAGGTCAATTATATGTTTCCCTGATAATAAAAGGATTTCTTATGTGGATGCAATTAAATGAAGCAATGAAGCATGATCATAGCTCAATTAGGATTATGGAATTGGATGAAAACTGTCTAAAGTGGAACTGTATGAAGGCTATGTATGTGGATATTTATGAGTTTTATGGCAAATTTAATATATATACTGTATGTTAGCATCCTTTTCACTACCAAACAATTGATTTTACAAGCTCATTTATAGCATAGTTAACATTGGTAGAGTGCAATCTTAGAAGTTGTATTTATCCTTTGACTTCTGTGATTTGATTCAAATATGCCCCAGAATCCTTGCGCCTTTCACTTTAAGGCCATTGCATGCACTTGAATATGACCTAACTTTTATAGGTTTCCTGATCCTAAAGCATTTGATTATGTACGAGACAACATTCAAAAAACAATATCTGGAAACTACATTCAGTGCACAATACTTGTTACATGTTTTGCAAATGAGTGTAGGAAGCTAATTTGGCCAATTGTTAGGGAAAAGTCATGGTTAAGCAATGCATAGGCTGGAAGAGTACTGAGATGGGTGACCTCCTGAGAAATTTTATTGCATCACCCTTTCAAACTTATGAGATAAGGATTATTATGACCACTCCCCTTGAAAGATGAGCCATGAAGATTGTATCGTTATTAATATGCAACTGATTGCCCCAAAAATTGATATTACATATTGATTCACCACGGAAATACTATATGTATAAAAACTATTGATTGTTGGGAAAATACTAAATGTGTAATAACTTAGTTCAAGTGACATAAGTATGAAGGAAAATATCTAGTAGTTAGGAGGTTTCTGTCGTGGTTTTCTTGTTGGTGGTCTTTGTTTTATTTCTTGACTTTTTGGCAATGATGTGGGCTAAATTTAAACTTCTCATAGAACCTTCAATATGATCGAAATTTGAATTTAGAACATGATAGATAACTCTAGGTACATAAAAGAATTCCTCTCCTTTCTTTCATGTGAGTGCTATGCCAACATTTGTGGCACTGAAAACAAGAACTTCCTATTGCTATTTAGAACTGTTATGTATAAGAAATTTTGTATCCTAATTCTTTTCTAAGAATAATTTCATTGGACTATCTCAACAGGGACAGGAACAGGAAGCAGTGGGTCAGTTGGTTATCCAAGTCCAAGTTCAGCTGGAAGTGGTACATTCCCAGGTCATCACTATTTGTGGAGCAGTGCAAGTCCCTATTCTCATCATATTCCATGGCCTGGACAATCGCACGGACACACATTCAATGCTGGTGGAGCTCAGCCCTACTCAATGAGACAGATGCCCTATATAAGTTCATCCATGACGTCACGTCATTATCACGTTGGCTCTGCCCCTTCAAGTGAGCCCTCCCTGGAAAGACACTTTGGTTATATCACAGAGTCACCTGATTTGTCTTTTGTGAGCCCTAGCTCACTTGGAACCATGAGTTGTACCACCGGAAGCCCTGTAATGGGTTTTAGTGGACATGGTGTTGTAAATGCTGGTATGACTTCCAATGGAAGCACTGAATGTGGGTCTCCAATTGGGGTTCTTTCCCCACAGCGTAAGGGCCGGATGTTTTCCGGTGCTGGCCTTACCAGTACAATGGCAAACTTTGGAGAAGGGCTAAATGAGCGTGGTCGAAGCCGTCGTGGTGATTCAAGTACAAATCAAACAGATAATAAGAAGCAATATCAACTTGATTTGGAGAAAATTATGCATGGTGAAGATACCCGGACAACTATTATGATCAAGAACATACCGAACAAGTAAGCCTGCAAGTTTTTGCTCTTGGTTTTGCTTTGAAGGTCATGATGTAGCCTTTTGACTGATCAAAGCATATCATAGTTTAATGTTCTATTTTATTTAGACCAGATGTTACATATAATAGCAGATAATGTTCTGCCGACTTTATTCTTAACTATCATAAAAATTTATATAAATGTTTTTACCAATTAAAAGAAGTAATCCCCTTTCTCATCTGTAAGTTTAGTACACTGTTTCGTACCCACTGAACTTAATGTTGTTTATTGTTTTATATGCCTGTAACCATGTATTGGGGCTCTGTCCTATATTAGGAGTATCACACTTTTGGTAGTGCAGCACTGATGAATTTTCTTTTTTTTTCGACAGAGCAATAATACTTATAAATGACAAGTGCTATTAAAGAATAATCTGGAACCGTTTGAAAATTTCCACCCCTAGTATAGAGATGTTTTACTTAATATTTTTGATTTTTTTTTCTCTTCCATTAAATCATTGTAAGCCATTATGCAAGCTTTTCAAAATTAATTAACCTGCAAATATGGTTTTGAAGATACGTTGGGTGGGCATTTATTTCTTTAGGTTTGATGGCATGATTTCTGTGTATTGGTAATTTATTGGCTTCCAAACAGATGCTTTGTGTTGTGTCATTAGAATATTTTTGTTCTGATCATCTACAGATATACTTCAAAGATGCTAATTCTGGCTATTAACGAACACCATCATGGAACATATGATTTTCTTTACTTGCCAATCGATTTTAAGGCAAGATTCTTGGAACTCAAAAGGCTTTAAGTTATGAACTTTAATTATTGCCGTTACTCACATTGTGCCTTTTATCTGAAAAAGAAAGTCTTAAAGCTATTATCATTATTTGTTGCCATGTTCTGCAATGGTCTTTTGCTGATATCCGATCTGCTACTTACTCTGACAGAATAAATGCAATGTTGGCTATGCATTTATAAATATGACTGCTCCATCTCATATTATTCCTTTTTATCAGGTACATTTCCTAAATAATCCTTAAAATCCTTGGATGTTTTTTTAAATTTTTATAGAAGTCGTTGCACATCCTAATATCATTGTCTCTACCATTAAAATTGCAAAAATATGGGTTACTTAATCTAAAATGTTGAGTGCGCATGATGACACTTCTAATCCGTGATGTGATGAATTTTTTTTGATATACTAGATTTGTATTTCATTTGGAATATGTCTGAATATGAGTATATTGTGTGCTGTGATTTAGTGTCAAATTTGGTAATATAAAAACGGTGATAGACTAGTAACAGTATTCTTATTGATGTAACTAGCAGGCATTCAATGGAAAGAAATGGGAGAAGTTCAATAGCGAGAAAGTTGCTTCTTTGGCATATGCACGAATTCAAGGAAAAGCTGCTCTCATCTCGCATTTCCAAAATTCTAGTCTGTTGAATGAAGATAAGCGGTGCCGTCCCATTGTTATTAATCCTGAGGCTGGGAATCAGGTAGATATAGTTATGCTCCATATTTTAATATGTAATATTGCAAGTTTTAGTCCCTTGATGGCTTATATGATGCTAGATAGTGATGCTGATGAAATGTTAAATTTGCACATTGAATTGAACTACCAGGAGGTTCTTCCAATGGGACTTGATCTTAAGGTATATCCAGTAAAAGAATTTGGCGATGGAGGCATACAACAAAGTCCAACAGAAAATGTTAATAAGGATGAATTTTTACAAAAAGTTGACAATACTACCAATGACAATGACTTCAATGAAATTTCAAGTGAAATAAACAAGTTGCTTGACCTTTCTTGAATTAATGTGTAGATAAAAAGGGCCTCGACAATAATTGGTATCATGTGGGATGTATAGGGGGGACAGCACTCATTTTTTGTCTTTTGATATGGAGCAATGGCTGGAAAACTTATTCCCAGTGGTCTCATTTTGTTTCATCAGATTTGGGGAGGCTTTTGTTCATTCTGTATATATAAAGGTTTACATGATTGGTTAGTTTCGTGTTTGGAATCCGGCAATATTCAGGTTAAACAACTTTGAAGAATTTGCAGTAACATTCAATTCTTCTGTTGAATCCAACCTGAGGAAGTGTACAGGTGAACTGAGGGATTAACAAAGGTTTCTTTTGTCAAGGCATTGACATTCTTTATGTAAATTTACTTGACTGAAAAACAACTCCAATGGTAACATTTCTAATATTACAATGTACTATGTACTTGTAGATCTCCTACCACCATTAAGATATGGTGTAAGCCATTGATCTTGTAGTTATGCCAAATGTCTGTTTAAGCTGTTTTCTTTCATGTTCATAAAAGTTCATTTTGAAACAATTCAATACCTAGTGGAATGATCTCTAGACTTGTGAATTTTCTGAAATATATATAACAAGTCTTTGTCAACATTGCAACATTGCAAAGGGGTTTAATTCTTACAAGGTGCAGAAGATATATAAATAGAAATTCGCCACTGGATGCTAATATCTTGTTGAAATGGATATAATAAAAGCATGTATGCTGTTGATTCTGATTATCTTAAAAGCCAAAAAAATATAAATGAATTGGCTGTACCGGAGAGCCTTTTTCGAATGCCTAGAATGCCACCTAAGGTTTATAATTTCTGTGAAGGATTCATATAATGGTGGTAATAGTTGCGTTTAGATACTCATATGGTGATCTCATATGCTTTCATACATGGAAAGAATTTTAAAGTAAAAATGCAGCTTTAAATTAGAATTTCTGAAGAGACCTGAAGAATTTGAAGTAAAAATGAAGGATGTATTTTAAATAGAGCTTTAGATTTGGATTTTTGAATAGATTGGAAAGAATAGAGTAAAACGGATTTCAGCATTTTAAATACAACTTTATGTTATGTCATATATTCATTCAGGCCATGTTTTTAAAACTGTTAGTCATAAACATGCAAACCAATTTGGAACCAAACAAATTACTGAATGTCTTGATATTGTGTTTATTTCTAAATGATGCAATGGCAGAAAACCTTTTCATACTAGATAAAACATTTTTGATAGAAGCTGTGAACTCATTTCATCTGTTATTTCAGTACATTGCATCACTTATTCGATAAATTGCAAATCAACTCTGAATTGTACAAATGATTGCAAATGTATCATAGCATGAGGCCGCACCTGCTAGGCAGGTTTGTTTTTGTTCTTGTTTCACATTCCAGAGCAGACATAATAGAAATGCTTTAGAACATTTATAATACTAGAAGTTGTGGTGAAGTTCATCATCTTACTGATCATACTTGCATATATCGTACAGAGTCTATAAAAAACTTTAAAATTTTCCTGAGTGATTGTAGATATGTTTGGAACAAAAATTACTTTTTAATATTGTTGTTTTCAGAGTTCATTGAGCCTATTGATTACTTCATTTATAGCTTCCTTAAATTCCTTCACTTTATTTTTCCTTGTTAACATTAGGATAGATGCAGGGATTTTAGTTTGTTGATAGGAATTTTCCTGTCTGCGAAGCATGGCTCTACATTTTGTGGATAACCTCAAGATTCTGCCCTGTGTAGCATCATATAATTACATGTCAGATTCTGGAGTGTTGTATGTATCTTATAACATATATATCACTAAATCTCAAGCTCTAACTTAATGTTTGTATTGTTGGTTCACTTCGCCATTCTTTACAGGGGTTCCCAATTCCTTCTTTTTAGTAGTTTTGCTCTAGAGTGCATTGAGTGCCCTGATTGCGTCATTTGTAGCTTCCTTAAATTCGAACACTTTATTTCTTGCTTGTTAACATTAGGATAGAAGCATTGCTTAGGCTGGATCCTTGTGTGTGTGTGTTGCTTAAATGCACTTTGACTGCGTCATTTGTAGCTTCCTTAAATTCATACACTTTATTTCTTGCTTGTTAACATTAGGATAGAAGCATTGCTTAGGCTGGATCCGTGTGTGTGTGTGTGTGTCCGCATGTGCATTATACGTCAATGGTCACAATATGACCATGTAGACAAATATGATTTCTAGTTGATAAGTATTCATCCTAGCCCTTGTGTATAAGATGATCCTATGAAAGATTTTGGGATTCACATATAGGTGGCAAGGTTTAATTGGAAATTTTGATGTCCTTAGATAGAAGTGACATAGTATAAGTTTTCTATATTGGGAAATTGTGCATATGTTCTAACATTAAATTGAGTCAGGATTTCCTAACAACCTTGTAGCTAGGTATGTTTGGATCTCCATGCTTAGAGAGATGTATATTGGAAAATATTATTCTTAACAAACCTAGCCTGTGTGATAGAATCTTTATATTAATAAAACCTTGGTATGTTTGGAAAGCGAAATTAATAATACTTGCTACCGTTTACTTAAATCGCTTGGGTGCAAAATCATATCATTCTTATTTATTAATTGGACAAGGGGTTTTCTATTTAGGAATTCCAAGTGTAGGTTCCTTGAGAGAAATATTGTAAGGAGAACTATGTGTGACTTCAATCTCGTTTAGAAGCGGGTATGTAGGCAGTCCTTGGGAAAAGGGTGCCCTTGTGATCTCAAGTCCTTAGAGGAGGGGCAGGGGGAGAGGGGGGACGGGTGGTCGGAGCGCGGGGAACGGTTTACGGGGATAACTCCAAGATTGGAGTTCCCAACTTGTTCGAACTTCCCTCTTCAATAGGCTTCAATTTGAGGCTGAAATGAGTATTAAATGGTTGAGTGAGTTAAATAAACTTGATAACTTGTATTTAATACATAATGTGCTTTTGAATAGTAAGTTGAACAAAGTGAATGGATTTGACTACTTTGTAATAAGGATTTGCCTATATGCATATGTTGAGTGCAAACCATCTTGTGTTGGTTCACTATGATTTTTATGTGTTTGTGAAATTTAACTCTAGACCTATAGGATTCTACGTATAGGCTCTTGAATCAGTTAAATCGTGATATACTCTAGTACTTGTGAATCATGTTGTGTAAATCTTGGGCTAGAGATGACCCAAGTGTGAATCTCTGGGATATTTGAGTAGTTATAGGAAGTCATTGGACCATCCCAATGATTGATGTCTGGGCTACTATTAGGGATTAGTCGGTATTCACTTGGTTCACAAAGGTGAAGTTAGTAGGCTACCTTGGTTATGATACGGTAATAATTCCAAGGGTAGTTACCCTATCGTGCGGGTAACGGTAATTGGAGCTAACTGTTGTATCAAAAGGGTTCACTGGCAATCACCTGTAGCATAGGGGTGATAAATGTCCAATGTTACCTGGGTTGTGAAGAAGATAACTAAAAATATCACTAAGGTCATAAGGTGGTATTTTTTGGAAGGTACTTCTTCCTAGGTGGACAAACTTGTCGCCAGTGGCCTATAGGCGATTGAAGTTGGAATCCACTAGGTTATGGTAGGTTCACTACTTGTGGAAATCTTTGGGTTGAGGATGGACCCCTGGTATAGTATGGGATGCATTGAATCCTCTTCCCAATTACTTGATGGTGCAAAAGACTAGGGGAAAAGTATGGACCCACGTTGTAGTGCGTAAAGCATCAACATTCCTTTTTTTAATCTAGGATGCACTATGGGCATGTGTTAGTCAACCATTGTGGATGTGTTAGTCATTATTGTGTATATGTTAGTCACTTTGTGTAAATGGCCTTGGGTTTTGTACATTGTTACTAATTCCCTTGCTAGTGATGACATCAAGTAGCATAGGTTGCTTGATTGTCGTCACAGATGGTGGATTAGGAAAACGATGGAACCCAAATTATAGTATGGGATGTACCAACATTCCTTTTCCAAATGAGATTTTCTTACGATCTTATGTGATTGTGAGTAAGGTAGTGGGTTGATACATGTAGTAGGTTGCATCCATTTCCACTTTTCTAGTTCTTTATATGAACATGTGATCTATTATGTGGATTGTCACACTGGATATATGTGATGTATGCTTGAGCTAGTCACTGTTGTACTTGTGATGTACATATGAGCTAGGAACCATTGTACTTATGATATGTGTATGAACCAGCCACCATTGTACTTTTGTGTATGAGCTAGTAGCTATTGTACTATGTTCATATGATCTAATCTCTGTTGTACTTGTGATGTATGAGCCACTCACGATTGTGCTTGTGATGTGTATGAGCTAGTCACCTTGTATATATGTGATGTATGCTTGAGACATTCACTGTGTATGTAATCTTGGGATTATGGTATGATATGACCCTTCTGTATTTGTGTATGTTTGTACACTAATGATTGGTAATGTTTGGTATGGAACCAACACTTGATAGTAAATTATTGTCATTTTATTATAATTGGCCGAGTCAATAGCTTACGCTTAATGAATAGTCATGGGTTAAAATTGAGATCAAAGATCTCATACAAGAGGATAGAATGTACTCCCTCTAATAGTGGTGTGCAAACTATGAAGCCTTTAATTTCCCACTACTGGATACGTAGGCAGGGACATCACGAATGAACCCTTGAGGTTTAGGTTTGGGTATAGGGATGATCTTAATCATAGGAGCTTAACACTTTTGGGTGTAAGCATATAAGTGGTGATGCTGATTTGTCATCACCATGGTGAATGAATAATTTTTGAAATCACCACTGATGAGCCATAGGAATGTCCAGTTTCCTTGCCAAAGTTTCATGTTTTTATCTCATTTATGCTAAACTTCAAAATACATTATTTCAAACATTTTTCATATATTTTAAGTATTTCAAAGCATTTGAAGATGGTATATATTATATTAATGAATGTGTGTGTGAAATTTGAATGTCTATGAGTTTAGCAGAATTTCATGATTAATCATAGTTTCTAACAATGAAAAATACCTAAGAAATAAGACTAACCCCTGTAGTGAAGAACTTGTCAACCTGTAACAAAAGGATTTTGAACCTGCAACAAAAGGATGATAGTTCAACACAACTAGAGGAGTCAATCTGCTACAACACACACATGTTCATAGAATGAGATGTAGGCGATGATTTGAGGACGTGAACATGGATGGCCATGTGCCACTCCATCATTTCAATAAATTATGGAAGAAGAAGAATTATGTTCCAACAAGGAATAACAATTATAATAAGGGCTGCCTTGTTGGGCACGTTTCCAAGTTATCCTAAATGGTGTAGAGTCCTTATTAATATTCTACACTCTTGATCTCATTAGTTATTTTTTGTTACAATAAAAGACTTGGCCCTCTTCTTGTTTTCATGAGAGAGTTGACATTTGCTTTTAGTTGTTTATAGTTTTTGAATAAGTGGTCTCTTACAAACCCTATATAGGAGGGTACTTTGTTGAGAAACCATATAGCTAGATCTTGCATGAATTAGATTGATTTTGAGATTTATTACATTCTGTTCAGAACTCTGTATGATTGGAATATAATAAAAAAGATATTTTAGCTACATGTTTTCCCAAGTTAAGTGTTTGAAGAAGATATTGTGGGATGCAACAACTCAAGCAAGGGGCACTTGAGGTACTACAAAGCATAAGATGATTAATTAGATTATGCATTGTAATTTCTAATTTATAGTTTCAAGTTTACATTACATTGAATGTCATATTGTAATTCCCAAATTAAGTCTCTAGTTTACATTACATTCAATGCTATTGAGTGATTAGTTGAATTAGGACATGTTGCAATGTAAATAGTCATTAGTTATATAAATGATAGGTACTTGTAGTAGTTCATAGTAACTAGCAATTGCTTACCCTGTTCTTTAGATATGAGTTATTTTCATTTAAGAAGCTTTTGGTGAGTTTATTCTTGTCCAAACACCTATAATCAATCGATATAGGAAGTTTAGGATTCTTGGATGCATATATAGTGCCAACATCATCTTAAGTCTACGACTCCTTGGTTGACAATTCAATGAAGCCCCCTCTTGGATAATGAACTGCTTAGCTTAAGAATCTGTAGATCCGTTAACCCGCAAGTATGATCATCTACATTAGTTAATTACACATTAGGGGAAGCTCTACATTTTTGGCATTGTTGCAGAGGATGTTGCTAAGTTCATAATTCCTATTTATGTTTTAAATTTACTTTCATTGTTTTAATAGATTAGTAAAATTTTATTTCCAACATTAGGACCTATAGAGGAGGAGATCTGCTACTCTTGAATCTCTAGGACAAGAAGAGTCTATGGGGAGAAAATTGTCCTTAGCTACCTCAAAGGCAAATCTCAAGCGACAAAGGAAAATTGTTGATATTTTGTGTTTTATGATTTTTTAAGAAATAAGGATTTTAGAGATCAAAAGAGGTTTCTTTAGAGGTCTCAAGAGCAAGCTGACTAGCTTTCGGCCAAGGACGACAATGCAACGTGTTGTAGTCTCGCATGAACCAAAAACAAAACTTGTTGACAGAAACACAAAGTCTACTAGCTACTTAGAGACCAAAATTTGGAAGTTTTACTGAACTAACAAAAATAATAAAAACAACATAAATAACAAGGAAAGAGCTAACACACATAGATTGAAATAAAACAAAATGACAAGATGAAAAGGAATAAAAGGAACTCACAAGAGGTCCAACACTATGAAGCCTCTCGTAATGCTCCAAATCAACAACCTGCACACACGAAAAATAAGGAAAAATGTTGGGGTTGTTTGGGGGTTTGCCTCAGTCAAACCATCACATAGGTGTTCCCACCTCCATGGACAACTAGATAGACATATAGAAAAGAAAATAGAAAATAGACAAATAGATTGATAAGATAAAGAGGATGAACACAAAATATCAATATGCTACTAAAACATAAAGATGCTAAATTTAATGGAGGGAGTGTAGTTACCCTCCCTTTAGCAAGCTTGTGATGCCGAAGGAAAGTATGCAACAATCTAGATGAGCCAAGAGTCAAGATGTAAGAGCACTTGCAAGAATGAGAGAATAATGGTGTACAAGAGAGCTAGAATGGAAGATAGATTGAGAGAATGCAAGAATGAGTTGAAGGAATGAAAGAATGAATGAAAGAATGGAGAAAAGGCATGCAAGAAGGCATTTTCGGTGCGTTTGTAGCCCATAGAGGTATTACACTTCATGGGTAGGTGGAAGTGTAACATCCCAATGACCACAAAATCATGAATCTTTTTGAGACGTTTGTGCGACACGTAGACGTCTGTGCATCACAGTAGCGTCCCCAACAAAAAATCATTTGAAGAACCAAAAATAAAGGGGTTAAGGATGAAATGAAAGTTAGGTAAAAGGGGAATTGCATTATCGTCTTTTATTAGGCTAAAGGGGAGGTTGTGGAGTGCAAAATTGCACAAGGTACAATTTTATGACACTACAAGACCAATAGACATTCACAATCAACCAATAACTATTCACTAACAACGTGTAGGGATAGCCATTTAAAGATCAAGAAACTATTGTATGCAGAGGTAGAGAGACACTTTGGGAAGTTTTCTCCCTTCAATCCATAAAGAATTTGAGGATATTGGTGCAAAGGAAGAGCCTATTGGAGGAATCAATTATATAGATCCACCCCTCACATCAGTACCTATTCCAGACTTAGGGGAGACTCCTACAAGGTATCTCTACACTATGGTAGAGGAAGAAGTGGGAAATCTAGCAAAACATGTTATATTTGAGTTTCCAATCACAAACCAAGAAAGGGCCATTGCTCTAAAGAATATACCCCCTTGGCCTTATCAAATTTCTATGGATTGGTTACCGAAGACCCAAACACATTCCTATTTGAACTTGATGTTCTGTGTAGAGGTTATGATTACACCACATATGCTCATAGATGAAAACTCTTTCTAGCCACATTTGAAGATGACGCTTTATAATGGTTTATGGGCTTATGAAGAAATGTAGTACCCAATTGGGAGACAATGAAAGCCAAATTATTGCATAAGTATCAGGATTATTGCAAAGGGACATACTGTAGTATGCTACCCCTTTTTTCATATAATTTTTTTTAATTCCTCTAGTTTACTAATTAATCATTTCATGCATTTTGTCAAACAGTTGACAATGGAGAGAACTGAGTTTTGTATTCGTATCGACTTGATATTTAAGCAAGTAACTCATGGCATTGCATCTCTTAAATTGTTCCTCAATTTGTTTCATTCATTACATACATGAAAGAGGGCATATGCAAATAATCAAACAATTGTGATATTTTAGTTATTAGGAAATATTCAGTGACAAGCACTCTGTGAAGAATTAAGATGTGAATAACTTTTACTACAAGAACTGACCTAAGATTCAGTTAAGATTTTCAGTACCTTTTATGGAAATATACAACCACTGATCAATAAAGATAATCTAGTCTCCAATATCATCTCACATTTATAATATAGGAAATTGGCATACACTCACAACTGAGCCAACATACCCATTATAGGTTCAAAGGCATGAACTGCAACCCCACTGAATTTCTTAGTAGCTGTTTTCTTCAACTTCAAATATAGGATTGTTCCATCAGTCTCATTTCAAACTCACAAACTCTCATCAAGATGAGAATATAAGCAATAATGGCTTATGTAAATGAAGCTTTCAATGACTATTGATATATCCTCTGACGGTAGGGACTTAGTCCAAAAATTCAAACATTTCATTAAGAATAATGCAACCTCTTCAGAAATAAGACACTAAAGATTTGATATTTCCATATAAATAAAGTGACTTCAGGAATATATAAATTTATTTGAAAATCTTTAGTGATAAGGTAATATATTTGCCTCTATTCTCTAAAGTCACCACTCCTTCGATAATCATCACAACCCACTTAAAGTAAGGATACAATGCTCCTTGCAAAGAATAGGTGGCTCATAAGTTGGACATAGCAATATAACACTCCCACTAGTAGATATGAAATATTATCTTGGTCTAATATGTGCCTAGATTGATATTTGCGACCTCTAATTAAATCTTCTACGATTCTTAATAAAATCACCCGCCCTGATATCCCTGTCTTTATGCTGGCTGTATAACTGTAGACGTTTCCCCTTCCTAGATTCTTAAAATCAACTCACCAAACCCGACCTTTGAGATATATCGACTAGTTAAAAAGAAGATGACTCCTTTATTTATTTTTTTCTTTGACTGCTGTGCTGGAGATCTCCCTTGTCACGTATGATAATTGGGAACTTAAGACTCTCTCATAGTCTCAAAGGGTAACGAATTAAATCCTCTAAGCATTACAAACTGGAAACTTCAAGATGGTGTGGCTTCTTCGTTGAATGTGAAAACGTCAGTCCTGAATAATCACGTCTCAACAATCATCTTCCTCCTTTATCTACTTTTGATCTCCACTCATAGATCACCCCAATTATCAAATATGATAGGTACGATTTTCTTTGCTTACTCCACGCCAAATAAACACTAGACTATTTCTTATGCATTTGAATCTCCACTAAACTAAGTGACGGAAAAGTAAAGTCAATTGCTCCAAAATGTTATGGCTTTTCCACACTGTCGTATAAAGAAACAACTAACAAAAGTTAAGCCACAGTGATATGATAGCTTCTTTGACAAACCTGATATACCAAAATATTGGCATGACACCCCTTAGAGATTACAGAAGGAAGATAAAATGTCTTCACCTTCTTAAACCGACATTATCATTGGCTGCATCTGGAAAAGATATTCCATATAATGGACACAACATATACAAAGAAGCGATAGATAAATCACTCCAAGCTTGACTAGTTATGATGGTAGATGTGGAACTTTCTCGGAAACTCAATTCCAGTATCTCGAAAGAACGAATACGTTATAATTTTTTGCCATATCCTTCAAAGTCTGCTAACTCCTTAACCAACCTTGACTACAACTGCAACTCAAAAAAAATATCAAATTCATCAACAATGAATTTCCTGCACAACCTCTGAATAAGATTGTCCAAAAATCATCATCCAGGGGGTATCTTCCAACACCGAAGATGATCTTCTTTCAGAGGTCACCCCACCTCAGAAAGGGTGTGAACTACGTTTACCAACGAAACCTGTTTCAAAGTCCCAAAATCTAGCCTGTTGCAACAAAGCTTCCAACAATCTTTTATTCTTTTCACTTTGTAACTCCTCTTGGTTTCTTCTCAAATTCCTTCTTTTTTCTCCAATTCACTTGTTTAATTCAATTCTTATTTTGAAAATCAAAAGTAACTTTATTTAATTTATATAAACCTTCCAACTTAAGTTACTTTTGTTCTATTAATTTAAGTTGTCATTTTTAATTTATTCTTTTTTGACAACTTAAATCAATTACTTAACTTTATGATGACACATAAAATTGGGGACATTATAGTCCACCCTTCTCAAATATTTCTTGTCAAGCAATTTCAGTACAACCACGAACCACCTGTTTGAGACAATCCCGAAACCATCTGCTATTCTAGGATCCCAAACCAATTTCCTGAAAGTGATCACCAAGTTGCCATTGCGCCACTCTGATAAAAATAACCAACATACCAAATCTGAATTCGACACACCTGTGATCCTACAAAACAAGCAACCTTTGGCTCCAAACTGAAATCCCATTGATACATGAACCACTCATTGATTGAATATTCTAACCAAGCCACCTGTATGCTAATAACACAATTCATGTGTTGGCTAATTAAAAAATGAACATCAACTACAAAACTGAATTTTTTTCTATAGCCCATCCATGATATAGAGTCTTGAGTTTTACTTGGATCCCATACCTTGTATTCTTCATCAAACATAGCACTAGAATTGGGTTGAGTTTCAACCAATTCAAGATGTTCAACATTAGCATCAGATTCATGAAGTAAATCACACTCATTCAAAGATAATTGATTGCTGGTAACTCTCATAGAATCCACATTTTCTCCATCATTGTCAATGGTGTCTTTATATGTCTCATTCATACCTTCTTCCAATTATGAATGCTCATCAATACCTACTGATTCTTGAAGTGTAGCATGCTGAAAATTTCCTTCAATACTTGTTATATCGGCTATATCATGGCTGCAATCTACATCTTCATATGGAAATTGATCCTCAAAATTCAAAAATTCATATTCAAGATGTAGGTTTCCATTTCTACCAGCATGCCAAACCTCTCTAAAATGATGAGTGTTAGAATCATTATGCAACATTTCATCTACATGGAGCTCATCAATCCCTTCAACAATTTGCTTGATCTCCATTTTCCTTGTTTCACTTCCTTGTTCCTTGGATGTAGCTGCACAAAAATTGAAAATTTCTGCTTTGCTTAAAGAAAAGTGAGTCATACTTAATTGTAAGCAAAGATCATTAACCTCTTTTTCCTTGTCTTCAACATACTTCACAGCTAGATCCCTGTCCTTAAGCAATTGCACATAATCTATTTTCATTGTTTCCAATGCTTCTCTAATAGTGCACAATTGATTAGGTGTGACTCCACTTGCAACTCCCTTATTCCTCTCCTCAATTTGAGCCTTCCAAAAGAGATCTTCAATGACATTGTGTATATGATCAAAATGTGATAGGGATGCAACAATCATATCTTTGGTAACCTTCATCTTTTCCTTCAAATCATAAGACTCATTGGTGATGCAATATCAGATGCCAAAACCACACAAACTCAGGGTACATCTGACCCAAACATTATTGGAGAAGATCAAATTGAAAAAGCACTCAAAATTTCTTTATCTTTTCCTAAAAAAAACATCTTTTCCTTCAAGAATCACAAGGCATTTATTAGGCCAAATCACACCTTCAACATTCCACTTCATTATCAAACTCAAAAAACATCTTTCCCATCATTCTTTTAACTATTTTCAAAACAAAATACTTTTAGAAACTCTGATTTCTTCAATTCAGGCAACTCACACTACTTATACCAACCTTTCTTCAAGAAACTCAAGGCAAAAAGTCAACTAAACCTTACATTCTTTCTTACAAACTGTTATCAGGTTTCAAGAACCTCTTAATTAACATGTTATGACTGAAATAAACCACTACACTCACTCATCAATACTGATCCAACTATCCTTCCTTTTTGCAGTCAAATACACCATTTTCACACATTGAATCATCTTTACTCAAACATCAAAAATATCAAGCTAGCCCTCAAAAATTCTTCTAAAAATTCAAACATCTTCAAAAACACCTTTTAAATAGGTTCCAATTATTTGAAATCATATCTTACTCTATTTTATCAGATTTACTATTTTGAGCAACCAAATCACCTTATGCTTAGTAGGTCATCAAACCCCTGTATCAGGTGATATAATTTTAATCCTTTTGCATCAACACAAGCTTAATACAAATTTGGAACCCCATTTCAGTCAATAATAACATATCATAAAATCAAATTCACTTGTTTTGAAACAATCATTAGAAAATCAGACTGTACCATTGGTAAAGAGCCCCATTAGGCATATTTAACAAAGGAAGTTGTCTTAAAAAATCACCAAAATACCAAGGGACTTAAAATAGTCTTTTATCATTCCTTGAAACTATCAAATCCATCATTACTTCTCAGACAACTAATCGTTTATGCATTAGACTTAAAAACCCTCATTGTATGCCATTTGAGACTACATAAAACAAGGGTTTATAGAAAATGCAACCTGCAAACATTATACCACCTTTCCACCACTTCGAACAAGTCCAAATAAGTCTTCCCATGCTCTAGGAAGCATCACCAAACTTCTCTCAAAGGTATTTCTTCAAACTTAGACTTGTAGGCACCTTCTTACATAGAAAACTCAAAAATTTCCTTGGAGCAGCAACTTTACTTCATATCCTTGCCTTCCTTGCACACACAAAACATTCCAAACAATCTAAAAACATCCTAAACAATCCATCCCACCAATATCTAGCCCTACATTTGGTGGGATGGTGAGTTTTACCCTAAAAGACTCTCAAAACCCTTAACTGGGTTTACAAATTGAATCACAAAAAATGACTCTAACAGAAGCTTTAAACTATCAAATCACTCACAATTGAATTTAGATGGATGCTAGTCCTTAAGTTATTAAAAATCATAGAGGTTCTAAGACATAACTTATGTACAAGCTTATAGAATGGCGAACAATAATAAGGAAACACAAAAATTAGAGAAAATAGGGAACTTTATTCAATATGACTCTTCAAGAATACATCCAATATCCACTTGCTCGCCTTACAAAGGCCTTAAATAGATGTTTGCAACATGTATACCGACTGCCCCTTCAACTTCAACTAACTAACTACCTTCCCAACGAGGTGACTCTTCACATTCCTTTGTATTTTGTCTTTTTGTACACTTTTACACTCGCATATTTTACATTTTTGACAACTCAACAACATTTTTTTACAAATTTAACTTCACTAACCCCCTAGTGATCTAATCGAGACCTTAAATACATTGAAATAGGTCTTCACATGACCTTTTACATGAATTTACAAATAAACATTCATTTTTTGACAAATATGCCTAGAGAGGCAACTAGTGAACTAGGTGCTCCTGCACCATACAACCAACCAACAAAACCTTTCCAAGTCCCTTGGAAACATGCTTGTATCTGCAAAATAAATTCAAATATGCCTTGGACTGCTTCCTCTCTCTTTCTCTTCTCTTGTCCTCTCTTGTCTTTGTCTTGGTTCCATCTTGTCTTCAACTTTGTCTTCATCACTAGCTTCACTTTGTCTTTGCCTTTTACCTTTCTTTTTTCTTTCTGCCATTAGGTTCTCATTCATTCTTCTTCTTTCGAAAGGACACATGACTATCCTTTCACAACTTTCATCTTTCCTCTGACTTTTTTCTCAACCAAGGACACAAGACTGTCCTTGCAAACTTTCCTCTTTCTTTTCTCACAATTCATCCTTGACCTTCTCTGACCAATCACCTTTTTCATCTTCTCAACTATTCCCATCAATGGAGTACTCTTCAGGCTGTAACTTCAAGTGCTTCACAGACAACTATCCATCTGGTTCTAATTGCAACACAACACAACTCAACATACTTCCTTGCTTCACCTAGGTGTCTTCACTTTTCTCTCCCTAGTCTTTTGGCAACCATCAACCAGGTTCTTTCTTAACTTGCACACAACCACAAACTCACAAATACTAACTTTCTTTGCAGCTTAGATGGATCCAACACCTGCAACCAACCAAAAAAACTCAACAACCAACTTATCAGAATCAGCTAGCTCTGATACCAATTTGATGCAATATCAAATTCCAAAACCACACAAACTCAGGGTACATTTGACCCAAACATTATTGGAGAAGATCAAATTGAACAAGCACTCAAAATTCCTTTATCTTTTCCTCAAAATCACATATTTTCTTTCAAGAATCACAAGGCACCTATTAGGCCAAATCACACCTTCAACATTCCACTTCATTATTAGACTCAAAAAAAATCTTTCCCATCATTCTTTTAACCGTTCTCAAAACAAAATACTTTCAGAAACTCTGATTTCTTCAATTCAGGAAACTCACACTACTTATACCAACCTTTCTTCAAGAAACTCAAGGAAAAAAGTCAACTAAACCTTACATTCTTTCTTACAAACTATTATCAGGCTTCAAGAACCTCATAATCAACATGTTATGACTGAAATAAACCACTACACTCACTCATCAATATTGATTCAACTATCCTTCTTCCTTTTTGCAGTCAAAGACACCATTTCTACACATTGAATAATCTTTACTCAAACGTCAAAAATATCAAGCTAGCCCTCAAAACTTCTTCTAAACATTCAAAATTTTTCAAAAACACCTTTTAAACAAGTTCCAAGCCTTTGAAATCATATCTTACTCTGTTTTATCAAATTTACTAATTTGAGCAACCAAATCACCTTATGCTTAGTAGGTCATCAAACCCTTGTATCGGGTGATATAATTTTAATCCTTTTGCATCAACACAAGCTTAATACAGATTTGGAACCCCATTTCAGTCAATAATAAAATATCATAAAATCAAATTCACTTGTTTTGTAACAATCATTAGAAAATCAGACTGTACCGCTCGTAAATAGCCCCATGTTAGGCCTATTTAACAAAGGAAGTTGTCTTAAAACATCACCAAAATACCATGGGACTTAAAATAGTATTTTATCATGCCTTGAAACTACCAAATCCATCATTACTTCTCAGAGAACTAGTCATTTATGCATTAGACTTAAAGATCCTCATTGTATGCCATTTGAGACTACATAAACTAGGGGTTTATAGAAAATACAACCTGCAAACATTATACCACCTTTCCACCACTTGGAACAAGTCCAAATAAGTCTTCCCATGCTCTAGGAAGCATCACCAAAATTCTCTCAAAGGTATTTATTCAAACTCAGACTTGTAGGCACCTTCTTTACATAGAAAACTCAGAAATTTCCTTGGAGTAGCAACTTTACTTCGTATCCTTTCCTTCCTTGCACACACAAAACATTCCAAACAATCTAACAACATCCTAAAAAATCCATCCCACCAATATCTAGCCCTACATTTGGTGGGATGGTGAGTTTTACCCTAAAAGACTCTGAAAACCCTTAACTGGGTTTACAAACTGAACCACAAAAAATGCACTCTAACAAAAGCTTTAAACTATCAAATCACTCACAATTGAATTTAGATGGATGCTAGTTCCCTAAGTTATTAAAAACCACAGAGGTTCTAAGACAAAACTTATGTACAAGCCTATAGAATGGTGAACAATAATAAGGAAACACAAAAATTAGAGAAAACAGGGAACTTTATTCAATATGACTCTTCAAGAATACATCCAATATCCACTTGCTCGCCTTACAAAGGCCTTAAATAGATGTTTGCAACATGTATACTGACTTCCCCTTCAACTTCAACTAGCTAACTACCTTCCCAACGAGGTGACTCTTCACATTCCTTTGTATTTTGTATTTTTGTACACTTTTACACTCGTATATTTTGCACTTTTGACAACTCAACAACATTTTTTTACAAATTTAACTTCACCAACCCCCTAGTGATCTAATTGAGACCTTAAATACATTGAAATAGGTCTTCACATGACCTTTTACATGAATTTACAAATAAACATTCAATTTTTGACATATTTGCCTAGAGAGGCAACTAGTGAACTAGGTGCTCCTGCACCAATTGGGAAAAGGATCATTCTCAACTTCATGGAGAAATATTTCTGAATTATCTTAAATAACATAGCTCTCAACATCAGCTACCTTTATTACATCCTCAGAAGGAATTTCATCAACTGCAACAATTTCTTTTTCTTCCACTTGCTCCTCATTAACCATGTAGGGTTTCAACTTTCTCTCACATTGTTTGAAAACTTTGTAAACCAATCTATATGCAGTTGTAATAATAACCTGTTTTTACTTCAAAAAACCAATAACATAGATAGAATGGGATGAGAAATAACATCACTTTCATCAATAATCAAAATCATAATTGTTTGCATGGCTGCCATAACATTATTAGTATGATATTTTCTGATTGTGGCAAGGAAATGGTGAAACATTTGGTAAATCAAATCATCTAATCCCAAGTCTAACATGATGTTTACCAATCTGTGTTTTGCAAATGTTTCTAGTATGAACACCTTCCTAGAGAAATGAAAACATTTAACATCATCCAAATCTTGGAAACTATCCACCATCAATTTGATTACCTCTTTCATTTTTTCGTCACCATAAGGTACTTAACGAGCCAATATTCTCATGGCATCACTCAAATAGGCAACAACAAACAATCTTACCTCTTCATCAGTATGTATCAACCACCTGTGCTGACCCAAAGACATCATGGTAGGAACAAGAGCAATCTATAATGCAGTAGAAGGTGACTGCTCAACAATGATAAAAAATTCTTCTACACTTTTCAATGTGGCCAAAGCATCATTCTTTGACTGAGATAAATTACCAAGCTTACTACCAGATTCATGAAGTAGTCTAGCCAACCATTTTCTATCTTTTCTTTCCATGCTACAAGCTAAAAGTTAATACTCTGAACTACTCGACAGGATGGCAGGAGTTAACTGAGCTCTGATACCAATGTAGTATGCTACCCCTTTTTGTATATAATTTTTTTTTAATTCCTCTAGTTTACTAATTAATCATTTCATCAGACATTTTGTTAAACAGTTTGATTGTGGAGAGAACTGAGTTTTGTATTCGTATCAACTTGATATTTAAGCAAGTAACTCATGGCATTGCATCTCTTAAATTGTTCCTCAATTTGTTTCATTCATTACATACATGAAAGAGTGCATATGCAAATAATCAAATAATTGTGATATTTTAGTTATTAGGAAATATTCAGTGACAAACACTTTGTCAGGAATTAAAATGTGAATAACTTCTACTACAAGAATTGACCTGAGATTCAATTTAGCTTTTCAGTTCCTTTAATGGAATTATACAACCAATGTTCAACAAAGATAATCTAGTCTCCAATATCATCTCACATTTATAATATAGGAAATTGGCATACACTCACAATTGAGCCAACATACCCATTATAGGTTCAAAGGCATGAATTGCGACCCCACTCAATTTCTTAGTAGTTGTTTTCTTCAACTTCAAATATAGGATTGTTCCATCAGTCTCATTTTAGACCCGCAAACTCTCATTAGGATGAGAATATAAGCAATAGTGGCTTATGTAAATGAAGCTTTCGACGACTATTGATATATCCTCTGAGGGTAGGGACTTAGTCCAAAAAGTAAAACATTTCATTAAGAATAATGCGACCTCTTTAGAAATAAGACACTAAAGATTTGATATTTCCATATAAATCAAGTGACTTCAGGAATATATAAATTTATTTGAAAATCATTAGCGATAAGGTAATATATCTGCCTCTATTCTCTAAAGTCACCACTCCTTCGATAATCATCAAGGCCCACTTAAAGTGAGGATATGACACTCCTTGCAAAGGATATTCGGCTCATAAGTTGGACATAGCAATATAACACTCCCGCTAGTAGATATGAAATATTATCTTGGTCTAATATGTGCCCAGGTTGATAGTCGTGGGCTTCTCTAATTAAATCTTCTATAACTCTTAATAAAATCACCTGCCACGATATCCCCGTCTTTATGCTGGCTGCATAACTGTAGACATCTCCCCTTCCTGGATTCTTAAAATCAACTCACCAAACCCGACCTTTGAGATATATCAATTTCTTAAAAGATGATGACTCATTCATTTATTTTTTTCTTTGACTACTGCACTGGAGATCTCCCTTGCCACGTATGATAATTGGAAACTTAAGAATCTATCATAGTCTTGAAGGGTAGAAAATTAAATCCTCTTAGCATTAAAACTGGAAACTTTAGGATGGTGTGACTTCTTGTTTGAATGTGAAAACGTTAGTCTTGAATAATCACATCTTAGCAATCATCTTCCTCCTTTATCTACTTTTGATCTCCATTCATAGACCACACCAATTATCAAATATGGTAGACACAATTTTCTTTGCTTACTCCACACCAAATAAAAACTAGACTATTTCTTATGCATTTGAATCTCCACTAAAATAAGTGATGAAAAAGTAAATTCAATAGCTCTAAAGTGTCATGGCTTCCCCACATTGTAGTATAAAGAAACAAATAATAGAAGTTAAGCCACGGTGATATGCGAGCTTCTTTGAAAAACTCGATATACCAAAATACTGGCACAACACCCCTTATAGATTATAGAAGGAAGATAAAATGTCTTCACCTTCTTAAACCGACATTATCACTGGCTTAAGTATCTGGAAAAGATATTCCATATAATGGACACACCATATACAAATAAGCGGTAGATAAATCACTCCAAGCTTGACCAGTTACAATGGCATATGTAGAAATATCTTGGAAACTCAATTCCAGTATATTGAAAGAAGAAATACGGTATAATTTTTTTTCCATATACTTCAAAGTCTGCTAACTCCTTAACCAATCTTGACTACAACTGCAACTGAAAAATAAAATAAAATTCATCAACAATGAAGTTCCTGCACAACCTCTGAATAAGACTGTCCATGAATCATCATCTAGGGGGTATCTTCCAACACCCAAGATGATCTTCTTTCAGAGGTCACCCCACCTCATAAAGGGTGTGAACTACGTTCACCAATGAAACGTGTTCCAAAGTCCCAAAATCGAGCTTGCTACAACAAAGCTTCCAACAATCTTTTATTCTTTTCACTTCGTAACTCCTCTTGGTGTCTTCTTGAATTCCTTCTTTTTTCTCCAATTCAATTTTTTAATTCAACTCTTATTTCAAAAATCAAAAGTAACTTTATTTAATTTATATTAACCTTCCTACTTAAGTTACTTTTGCTTTATCAATTTAAGTTATCATTTTTAATTTACTCTTTTTTGACAACTTAAATTAATTACTTAACTTTATGCTGACACATAAAATTGGGGACATTACACATACAAAAAGAGATATCACATCTTTAGGATATCACAAAGGGAAGTTGAACCACTTGAGGATTATGTGGAAAGGTTTCAATTATATCTAAAGAAATCACACCAGAATAGGCTCTCTCCAGAGTCACTAAAGCTAGTAATTTTGTGAGTAAATGAGGACTACATGGATGCTTTAAACCTCATGGGGGTAGGGGATATTTCTCAATTACCTTTTGAGGAAACCTGCCAGGTATGTAGAAATTATTGAAGGTCATCTATGAAAAGACTAGAATTGATTGAACCTTGTATTCCAACAAAACATCCACTAGAGTCTCTAGGGTGGAACTCAATAACCTTTGTCCAACATGAAGGAGGACCTAATTAGCCACCTAGATACCCAATTGGATACCTTGCACATCAAAAAGAAGCAAGAGGAATCATAGGAAACTCTTATTGAATATTTTCCACATTGTCGCCAAAAGAGGGTGAATTATAAATGTAAGAAGCTAGCCAACATTTCTTAGAAGTAATCTAAGAGAACTAAATTTTAGACCCTAGAGGACGAGGAAGGACAAGTATTCTACATTGCCCAGCAAAATCCATGACAACAAAGATAAGGTTTTCCTCAAGATCCCTTGTCTTATAATGTCCTTTCCTGAGGGTAATACAAACTTCTCAAATTGGAATAATCTGCCCTGGAATAATATGCAAAATCAATCATGGCCAATAACCTAAACACCTAATTGGGCTCCATAGCAAGGGATATGGCCACCACAACCATACAAAGCCTCAAACTACAATTCTCAGTGGAAACCCTCGCAAAACCAATGGCCACCAAAGTGGTGCGGGAACCAATAGTGGAAAAACTAAAATGTTAGTTATCTGTAGCCACAACAATCTTTGCAGCCATAATTCCAAACCAAACCATTGCAGCTCCAACATAACCTATAGCATCTCAGTTGTTGGCTTAATCTACACCTAACCCTAATAACAAGTCTGTTTAGTAGGCTTATACTAATGAGACCATCCAATACCCCACCTATGGGGTTGATGTAAGTGATGTCCACCTTCATTCAAGAAGGACGCTTGTTGGACCATCATCTCCTCACATCACATAGTTTACAAATGAGGACCCAACAATGGAGACCGTTGATAATACAATAAAGCCTCTTGAACAAGGTAAGACCCATCTACACATCATAAGTCCGAAGCCACCATTTTTGGAGAGATTAATAATATAAAAATCCCATTCTAAACCTGCATTTGACTTGTTGGGCCAACTTAGAAATGTTTGTATAAATATACCCATGATTCAAGACATTAAAGAAGTGCCTACATATACAAAAATTGTGAGGGAATTATGCCTTAAAAAACTAGGTAAAAAAAGGAAATATCCCTAGACTATCCATGTCCTAGGACAATTGGGTGGCTTCATGTTAGACAATGTAGTTCCAAAATATGCAAACCTTAGGAGCCTTGTAGTAGATGTTCAAATTAATGGAACTCTTATAAAAAAAACTTTGATTGAACTAGGGGCAACCATCAATGTTATGACAAGAGAAACCATGCAACAACTTCAATTGATGGATCTTTGACCCACACCTATTGTTCTGCAACTAGAAAATAGATCAACTGTCAAACCAGAAGGTACTATAAAGGATTTGGTTATCACACTAGATTCATGAGAATATCCAAAGAAAATTTTAGTTTTACAACCTAACGAAAACCTTGTAGGATACCCATTAATCTTAGGAAGACCATGGTTATCCACTGTAGATGCATTCATTGGATGTAGGTATGACAACATGATAATATCCAATGGGAATGTGACCAAAAAGTTGGTCCTTTACTCGCCTCCACAACCATACACAAAATTAGAACAAATTGTATGGTATGCCCTTGAAGAAGATGACCAATACTATTTAGAAACACTCATGACCATAGAGCATAGCCCAATGATTGAAATTCAAGATAAAGATGAAATCCTTGCTCAAATTATACATAACTCTTATGGTAGGGACCCGCAACAACACTACTATTTGGCATGCTTGCAGTGCTCCTTACACAATATCATACCTATAAATACCATTGAGTCCACTTCTCAACTATTTCATACACTAATTCCACATAGTTGCAACCTCAATATGTTAGGATTAGATGTTGCTTCCATAATGACTTCTTCCATAGCCATGGAAATCACGAAAGGTGGAACACTAAATGTCAATAACCAATTGATAGCCCCCCAACAATCTACACTTCTCACAATGTTGCAAGAACACAAAAACATTTGCATGAGACTATAATGATATGAAAGACATAGATCCTAACCTATGCATGCACATAAATTATATTAATGAAAGATACAATCCTATTAGAAAGCCACAAAGGAGAATGAACCCAACTGTGTGTGACATAGTCAAGGAAGAGTTACAAAAATTGTTGGATGCTGGATTTATTTATCCCATATAAGATAATCAATGGGTTTCCCCATTGGTGATTTTGTTGAAGAAGGAACGTAAATTGACAGTATGTGTAGATTATAGGGAGCTAAATGCAACAAGAAGGAACACTCTCCTCTTCTTTTTATTGATCAAGTGTTGGATTCACTAGCAAGTAAGAAATACTTTTCTTTTCTCAATGGATTTAGTGGGTATAACCAAATAAAGATAACTCTAGAAGACTAGGACAAGACCACTTTTACTTGCCCATGGGGTACATATACTTATTCAATTTTACCATTTAGATTGTGAAATGCACTTGCAACATTTCAAAGAGTAGTCTTAAGTGTTGAACACAAAAAATACTGAGAGGGGGGGGAGGGGGTGAATCAGTATTCTACTAAACCATTTGATTTCTAACCATTCAATTATTAAAACATATCTAACTGCAATTGTAAGTAAAAACATGGAAGGGAACAAAACATCACACAACTCATGGACACCAGGATTTTTCTGTGGAAAACCCAAAATGGGAAAAACCATGGTAAGGATTAACTCACAATATATTATAACTAGCCATTAAATATTATAGGGCACACTGCCAGGACACAGTGTCCTTCAAAGGCTCACAACCGGAGTACAAAAAGATATGGCTTACCGCCTGTGTGAGGGGGAAGGAATCCACCAGAAAAATGATACGAAATGCAAGATTGAAATTAGAAACTAATCTAATCCAAAACACTTAATCTATCCTATTCCACCACTCATGAAATATGAAAATCTAAGCTATTTGAATGAAATGAGATCTTAAGATATTCAAAACAAATTCAAATAAACAAAAGAAGAGTTTACCATCCCATGTTGGAGTGTATTTGCATGATGTTGGGTTGTTTGTATCATTGTGAGCCCCCATTGCTTACGTGCAAAAGCTTGATGTTCAATGCTTGGTTGACTGAAAAGGTTGAAGCTCTATCAATGGTGATTGCGACAACACTTCGTTGCATAAGGTAAGTTGAAATTATGATCCTTATTTGTGAAGAGAAAAGCTTGTTATATATAAAAAAGCAATTTTGAATCAATGGTCAAGAGCGCGTTGGAGAATATCTAGATCAACGGTCAAAATGAGTTGAGAAGATTTAGACATAAGGAAATTGTGCAAAGTTGATTGCACAATTAGGGTGATTGAAGAATATATTGGATAGTTAGGATTTTGATTGCTTAGTTAGCAACTGAGTGATCAGTTAGGGTTGAGTTAGGAATTATATGGTTGAGTTACCAAAATTAGATTGCTTTGTTAGCAAAATAGATTGCTTAGTTAGCAATCCATGATTTTCTCAATCAAAAAGTGGGTGAGGAATATTAACTAATTAATTTAATTAATTAATTCCTTTTTGTGTTTGATTTGATTTTTGCTAATTTGAATAGTTTGATTTAATTATTCAAATTTTGGAGGGAAGTGTGATAATTAAATTATTATGATTTAATAATTCAATTAATTTTGAGGAATAAGGTGAATTAGTGACGTAATCAAATAGTTGGCGTTGTTTGACTAATTAGGATGAAGTAAGATAAGATTAGGACTTTATTAAATAAATGTAATTTATTTAATTGGTCAAAATGATGAAACATGAATTAATCAAATAATGTTGTATTATTCGATAGAATAGTAGAATTTAAGGTTTTCAAGAATTTATTAAATAAACGGTATTTATTTAATTTGTCGAGAATGATGAAAAAGTGAATTAATTAAATAATGTTGTATTATTCAATTAATAGAGAAAATAGGGTTTTGAATGTCATTCGATGCGTTGTGAGATGTCATGGGATGATTCCAAGATGATCCAAGATGTTTCAGAGATGTTCAGAGATGCCTTGAGATGATTTGGAGTTGTTCTGAGTTGATTCAAATTTGTTCTGAGATGTTCCAAGTTGATTTAGAGTTGTTTTGAGTTGATTCAAAGTTATTTTGAGACGTTCTGAGTTGATTTAGAGTCATTTAAAGTCATTCCAGAGTCATTTTGAGACATTCTGAGTTGATTCAGAGTTGTTCCAAGTTGATTCAAAGTCATTCTGAGATGTTCTGAGTTAATTCAAAGTTGTTATGAGTTGTTCTGGAGTCATTCCGAGAGGTTCCAAGTTGATTTGGAGTCATTCTGAATCATTCCAGAGTCATTTCAAGACGTTTTGAGTTGATTTAGAGTCATCTCGAGTTGTTTCGGGTTGATTCTAAGTTGTTTCGAGATATTTTGAATTTGTGATATGTTAAGTCAATTTTACATATCTACATTTTACCCCTCTTTGATACAAAGTACTGGTTGCTTTGTTTCAAAGATTCTATTTTTAAGATCAAGTTTTTCAAAAAAAATTTTATGCCCCACTGTGCCTCGGTGTTTTGTGGAATGATGGTAGGACTATGTGTTGCCCCCTCGAGAGGTTGACCAAAAATTTCAAGTTTGAGGTTAGGCACATGACCCAAATAGAAAATTTAACTATAGAAAAACTAAAAGTCACCTACACCATTGCAAAGATCATGAAATTCTACCCCATTTTAAAAAACAATCATTGAAAAATACTTCCGTATGACCAAGATATGGTCGTTTGAAGATAGGGTAAAAAAAGTTCTGATTACCAGTCAATGGCGAAGTTTTATGATTTCTGAGAATTTGCATCATTTTTTCTCACTTTTGCATGTTGAGAATCCATGCCTTTGACTTATTTCCAAGCATTTGACTAGAATCTTCACTTTTTTTTAGAGCATTTTACCTAAAAGCTCACCTTTGATCAGAAAGCTCGCTTTTGATTGTTTCAAGTCTTGAAAGCTCGCCTTTGACAAAGATCCTCACCTTTGACTTATTTCCATGCCCTTGTTTCCTTTCCTTTGCTTGAAAAGCTCGCCTTTTCCTGAAAAGCTCGCTTTTGTCTGGTGCTTTTTGAGCATTTGCTTAAAACCCTTGCATTTGACTTTAGCATTTGCTTGAAACATTGGCATGTGTTTGTTTGTCATCGTGTTTTGTGTCATTATGTGTCAGTTACCTGTTTAGAGTGAAACCCTAACATTATGGGTTTAAAAATGATTGCAGGTGGTCATCCTGTTAGATAGCCAGATCCAGATGGTGGTCCATAGCCTAGTCTATAGAATGTTTCCCTTTTTGTTGGGCAGTGTACTTGATCTTTATTATGTTGTTATTCAAAGACATATTGTAGACACGATTTTTGTATATATATTCATTAGCCTAGTCAAGGCCTCATAAATATGTATTATTTTGTATTATCCTATCACACTTATGATGATGTACTCTCTTTTTTTGATGATGATATAAATGAGATATACCTTCATCGATTCATCCTCGTTTCATGCTCATATGATGATGATTTATGATAATTAAGTGGTGTTGATATATGATGGATGTATGTCCCATACATGATACATGATGTTTTATTAGTTTATTATCATCATGATATGTAATAATGACACTATGGATGCAGGATGGATGTTAGTTAGAAGAAATATTATGATGATAGCTAGAAATTTGATGTTGTTAGTAGTTGATGAGTTGGTTTCGCTTTACTTGGAGGCTTCACAGTTTTTGAAGAATTCTATTTGACATAGTTAATAGATACGATGCACTAGGGTATTAATGACCAAGGTGACTTTGTATCCATTGCGTGGACTTTGACTCTACAAACAAAGAGTATTTTTTCTCATAACAGACATACAAAAAAATTGTTTAAAGTATATAGTTGGGTTGTGTTAAAACCTTTTAGACCAATCAAACAAAGAGGTATAGGACACCTTAACATGAAAATGCTACACAAATTTTAGACCATTTACATAGAGAGGTATGAAATACCTAACATGCAACTACTACATTAATTTCAGACCATTTACATAAAGAGGTATGAAATACCTAACATGTAACTGCTACACAAATTGTTTCAACACTTCCATACACTCAATAAAGCAAATATCCACCATGATAATATTACAAAAATATCTTACAAAAAACAAACTGAAATGACACTCAATTGCCCCCATTTCTTCTTCTCTAAAACCTTATGGACGTCCTCGAGAGATCCTAGAAATGAGTCAATAAAATAAATAAAAAAGATAAGACTATAAAAAGATAAAACAAAGCTACAATATCACTTGCCATATCTATTTGGGGTGGGGTTATTATCCGGTGTTGATCATGTCTATCGTAGGAACAGATCTGTTAAGACATATCTCAGGATGTTGTTGGGACTTGTCAAAAAGATAGGTAGTTGATACTTTGGATTTGTTTTCGTCTATTTGTAATGAAATCTTTTGCGATTGTTTGCTTGAAAGTTCTAGCTGTTGATGTTTTCTTTCTTTGTTTTATTTGTTTTTTCAAAGGGCGAGTGAGACGATCTGTTTATTATGGATGATGTATTATTGTGAATTGTGATGAATGGGATGGGTCTTTTTGATTTTTCTAAGTTTTATGATGTTGTTTTTGTTGTTTTAAGGGGACTAACCTAGGGCCTCGGGGGCTCATCAAAGATAAGCCTTGCCTACGTTGTACATGCAGAGGCTCATAGTTCACTTAGTTTGTTTGTTTTTGACCTTTTTTGTTTTGTGAATGTTTTTGGCTTTTGTATCTTTTGACTATTTTTTTGAATTTTCTATGTTTTGACTAAGTTGAAATAAAGCATGTTGGAAACCTAAGGGGACTAACCTAGGGCCTTGGGTGCTTTCAAGCCTTGCCTATGTTGTACACGCAGAGACCATGTATTTCAACAGTTTGACTCAAAGCATAAACTATTTTTTTTGGGTAAACAACATTGATAATTTGGATTGCTATTCCACTTCTATGTCTAGAGGATATGTTGTAGGAAATCTACTTGAACTAGCTGTGAGGTTCAAGCAAATTTTGATATCTTAGATTGTTTGAGTGAATGAATAATCCCGTGATGTTGTTCTGTTTTTGATGTTTTCCAAATGGTTTTTTTTTATTTTTACCCTCTTGCTTGGGGTGTAAGCTACTGAAAACTTGGATTGATACTTCACTTTGTGTTCTAGAGGATATGTTGCAGAAAAGCTTACTTGAACTAGCTGTAGGGTTCAAGTAACTATTGATATCTTAGAATTTTCGAGTGAAGGAATAATCCATGTTGTTTGGTATCTTTGAAGGTTACCTTGGTAGTGCGTTGGTGGTAAACCTTGTTGATGTTGTTGATTTGTTTTTGAAGGTTCCCCTGGTAGTGCATTGGTGGTATACCTTGTTTTTTTGTTTTTTGGGACGAACTATTTTGATTTTTTTGAATTTTCACCCTTTTGCCTGGGGTGTAAGATGTTGACAACTTGGATTGATATTTCACTTTATTTTTCTAGGGGATATGTTGTGGAAAAGCTTACTTGAAATAGCTATAGGGTTCAAGCAACTGTTGATATCATAGAAATTTTGAGTGAAGGAATAATCCATGTTGTTTGTATCTTTTAAGGTTACCTTGGTAGTGCGTTGGTGGTACACCTTGTTTTTGGGACGAACTGTTTCAAAGATTACCCTGATAGTGTGTTTGGTGGCAAACCTTGTTGATGAGATGAATTGGGAAGGGTACCATGTGGTACACCTTGTTGTTTGAACAATACCTAGATCACAATGTGAGCTAGAAGGCATGGATCAAGATTTATCCTGAAGCAAGATGTAAGTACTTGCCCCCAATGTCTAGCAATGTAGGTAATGTGTTATCTTGTGATAGGATAACATGTTTGGATAGAGTATGCCTCTATGGACAATACCTCATGGCTCAGATAATGCTAGATAGGATAGGATCAATGATATTGATCCATGTCAAGATGTGTTTCATAAGTGTAAAGTATTCACCAAACATTTGTCAAGATCAAGACACGTTGGATTGGGATAAAAATGGATGGGATTTATTATGAATGTGCTGAGATGCTTCCACCTGAAGTGGCACATGTAGATGATTGATTCTACACATGACGCCTGTTTGCTAGGTTTTCATCATGGTACTTGTCCAAAGCAACACCATAATGGTTTTCATTGGAGGACGGTTTTTTTCTTGACTATTTTCTTGATTTTTTTGTTTTTTATTGATTTTTTTATGTCACACAAGATGCCTGTTTACCAGGTTTTCATCATGGTGACAATTTTATGCTCATGTTTGAAGCACCTGGTGGTGTTGATGTAGATGCTACTGGTGCTGATATGGTTGTTGTTGTTGTCATGACATGCCAACAATATCCTGCTTGGAGGAGTTGTTTTGCTATGATATGAGCACTTGAATGTAACCCTTGATAATTCTTATCTTCCTTGTTGATACCAGATTTAAATTTACCTTGATGCACACATCACGATAAAGTGACCTTAGAGTCCTTATGATAAAGAGTTGATGCCAATGCATGGTTAATGCGAGATTTGGATATCTTGGATGGTGAAATGTATTGAGGGATATGATATTCAGATGGATTGGTTGACAGTTTGGAACCTTTGACTCTCCAAACTTGGGATGATGAGCAATGATGGGTGGATATGGAGATTCAATTGGGACCAACATCTTGATATACCTTATAGGTCACTCTTGAAGCTTTTGCATTTTTGGACCTTTTCAATGGTTGAACTTCCCTTTTTGATTTTTCCCCATAGTTTCTTTGACTAATGGAGTTTGATAGGGATGATTTTCTTGCTTCTTCTTTTGTATGCATTTGAATCTTTCTTGTCCATTTTGTTTTGTTGATTATTTTGCTTCAATGAATTGTTCCTTTCTTTGATATAGCTTTTTCTCTTGTTGTTGGTCCCAATGAGAGTGTGGAAAGATATGTGGATGATGATTCATGACATGGCTAGTTGTAATGTTGGTATCAATTTCATCATAAGGAATCTTCATGCTCTCTATGTTGATGCTTGCATTATATAAAGTTTCCCACAGTATAATAGAGGTATCACTGATATGTTTAGATCCCTTACTTGTTGAATAACCAAGACCTTGATGCTTAGGATTTCCAATAATCTGTATTGGTGCTAGGATACCCTGTTCATGTAGGCCTAATCCTCCATCTTGATAATGAATTCGTTGAGAAATTTTATTTGCAATAGGACATGTCTTACCCTGGAAACAAGGTGTTAATCCTTCTCTGCTCTGTTGTGGATCTTCAAATGTAATAGCTTCTCTACTGATAGGATGCTTCATATGAGGGATAACTTCTTGATTGATATTTTCAACTTGATCCTGTGAAATCTTATATTTTGATGGTTTTTCAAAATATATTAGTGTTTCTTTGACTAGTGTATACCCACTACTTTGTTGCTTAGGATTGTCCATTATCTTTGCTGATTTCAAGATATTGTGCTCCATATTTTCATACTCAATGTCTTCAACCTACTTGGAGGATGTTTCTGATCTTAATGCTTCTTCTTGACCAAATTCAAATATGTGTATAGATTCTCTTATGCTTTGATCATGAGTAAAAATGTTAAGAGTAGGCGACTCTTGTTCCTTGGTAATTTCATCAAGAGTATGAGACTCTTGTCTTGGATGAAGATCATCTACATGCCCATTAGGAGTAAGCATCTCATGGGTAGATTTTGGTGTATGGATCTGTTCTTCTTTTGGAAAGCCTTGGATGTCTTGAAAGATATTTGCCAAGTCATTGTAGTATTTTGATGATAGGGATTCTTGATCTTGAATTTGTATTGTATTATCTTCAACATGCTTTAGTTCACATTCTTGACATGGATCAATTTCAAAGAAAGGATTTCCTATAAAAGATCCTTGGATTTCCTCAAATTGTGGGTATATGGGGGATAGTTCTTGGCTTAGATTTTTTGCATTGGGTATAAGTGTTGGCTTAGGAGTCTCTTGATCATCAATATGTACTATCATGAGGTTGGATGATGTTAATATATCTTGGATTGAATCATTGCTAGCCTTGGGTGGTTGAATTTTATCATGCTTGGAAATAACTTCTTGATGTATGTCCTCTTGCTCACTAGATGATGTAGAGACATTATCAATGTGATCAGTGATAGATAGCTCTTGATTGTTGTTTTCAACTTTTGAGGTTGAGACATTGTCATTGTCATCATTGGTAGATGGCCCTTTAATATTAATAGCTATTTCTCCTTGATCAATAATGTCTTGGATGAGATTTTTGAGTGTAGTACATCTATTCGTTGGGCGACCCTTGATTTTGTGGAACTCACATTGTTCATACTTGTTATACCAAAGGAATTTAAAGCTTGGTTCGCCATAAATTGGACTTTCACTAATTTTGAGAAGTTCTTGTTGTACTAGTTCATGCATGATTACCTCTAAAGTTTCTCCCAAAGGGGTGAATTTCCTTCCTGGTTGGTAATCTTTCCTCTGTGGCTTTTCTCGATTGTTTTGCTTTTTATTTTGCAAAAATCCTTGATACTGTGTTTGAGGTATATTTTGATATTGCACTTGAGGTACACCTTGGTGTTGTGGAACTTCTTGATATTGTGGATATTGGAAGAGTTGATGTAGATATTGAGGTGTTTGTGGAATGATGTCTGTTTGTTGGTGATATGTAATGTTCCAATCTTGAATAAGGCATTGATGATATGTTGTATTTCATTTTAGTTTAATTTCCTCAAGATCTCTCTCAATTTTATCTAGGGAAATTTGATGTTTTGGATTTATTCCTTGATGGTGATTTTGAAATCCCTGATGTTGTTTCCCTATTTGATGTTGTGACCTTTGATAAGATTAATTTGGGTAATAGATTGACATGTTTTGGGGATGTTATGGTGCTCAATGCCCTATCATAGGGTCACTCGGTTTATATTTCCAGAGGATCATACCTATGGCCATGCAGGAGGTAGTAATATGAGTCATCCGTCTGCTATGTTTTCTTTTTCTTCCTCTTTGTTTAAGATGATTGATGCGGTGAGAAACTGACAGGGTGTTTCATTTTTCTCAAATACAAAGTTTCTCAAACTGCTTATGATGTCAGTTTGTGCACCTTCAATGTGCATGAGACTAGGTTGAATAATCAGTGCTACAAGGCTTGGTTGTTGAACGAGAGTTATGGGTCACCAGATGGTCATAAGGTGTGATGGTGTTGTGAGGCAGTTTTCTATGAAACTCAAAAAACCCTAAAGTTTGAGTGTTGTTTTGGAATGTAGCTACTTTTCAAAAATTAAAATGCCAAAGAACTATGGTCGATATTCCACTTCCTGGTCTAGATGATATGTTGTGGGAAAGATTCTTGAACTATCTATGAGTTCCAAGTAACTATTGATGTCATATACTTTTTGAGTGGAGGAATGATCCTAATGTTTTGTTGGATTTTGATTTCAAATAACTAGTATGGGAATAATTGGTGAGAGACTTTGTGACCAATCTTTTTTTCCAAGTGTCTTGTTCAAGTAATGACCTTATAAGCAAATTTAGTTTGATTTTCCCCTAAGTGTTTAGTAAAAAATATTGTGAGTTGGAATGGTAGTTTGTAACCTCTATGTGTTTGTTTCCTTCTGTGTTCTTGAGTATGGAAAATGATATAATAGCACTGGACTGACTCAAAAGCATGGACTTTATGTGACCTACATGTCTATAGCTCAGGTTGTGAAATCACAACAACCACTTCATAGTTACCAAAGTGTTTACTTTGATCAATGCAACTTGATAATAAAAAACCAAAATGTTCAAAAACCTTTAAGGATAAATCCCTTCAAGGAGTGCAAACATAAGGATTCTTTCACAAGTATACACTAACTCAAAGGGTTTGTGGTTTTGACCATCTTGTTCAATGTTTGTTTTTGATGTGTTCTTTTTCTTTAAGTCACATAGAATTTGATGTCAAAATTATTATTTTTGAATGTAATTGGGCAAGTTTAACATTAACAAACAATTACAAACCTAGTGGAGAGAAACCATCCTCTTAGGTGGGCCTACCTCATGCTTCGAAGAGATGATTTTACATGCGACTTATGGCATGGACCTGTAGTCAGACTTGGAAAGTAACTTCTCGGAAGTAAATTACGATGCACCACTTTCAAAGAATGTTTTGCATAATAGGCTGGCTTGTAAAACAATTGGCTCTTAGTCATGTTCTATGGATATTATTTTTGGGCACCTACACATGTGGCGTTTTGTTCAATTAAGAACCTTCTAGCCCTTTCAAGTTATTACGCATCACAAGGATACTCAAGAAGAATGCGTCGGTATAGGACATACGCACCCAACGAGTGATGAACTTTCCTCACACACAAAATATTTATATAGTGGTCCAGAACGAAAGTACTGCTTGGGTCGCCTATGAGTTCTCTAGCGTGGGATGTGTCTCAATAGGCAGGCCCTCTAAGAAGGTAAAATTTTAAAAAAATGCAAAGCTCAAAAATGTTCTTTGCTCACCCAAGATCGCCAAAATGGTGCGAGGGGAGAAGACACAACACTTCAACTTGCCAATCAATGCATGCACAGAAGACAATTCATTGTAAATTGATTCAATTTAAACACCTAAGAATATGCGAGTAAAAATGAAATGTTCTTTTTATATTTGCACCAATTGAAGTGTTCAGGACATCAAGCAGTTAAGATAGCAATGGTGTGAAAATAATCAAGAAACATTTTGTTCATTTTAAGCCCCAATGTTGAAATGTTTCTAAGAAAATCAGGCTTGGTCATTAAATGGTCAACAAATGTAAATCATACGCGCATCAACAAAATGAAAAACGTTTTGCGCTCTTTTTATGCACCAAATTTAAAGGTTCCTAATTATGAAAACATGAAATGTGTTCATTTTTAGAGTCCAAAATTGAAGTGTTTTATGTTCTTTTTATGAGCACCAAAAGAGAGTTCCTACTTTAGAAAGCTTCAAAATTGTTTATTTTAACAACATCAAATTTGAAATGTGGGAGTTGTGTTGTTCATTTTTAGAGCACCAAAAGGAGATTCTTACTTTAGAAAGCTTCAAAATGTTCATTTTAACAACATCAAATTTGAAATGTGAGAGTTGTTCATTTTAGAGCACTAGAAGGAAATTCCTAACTTAGAAAACTTAAGAATGGTTCATTTTAGCAACACCAAATCAAATGTGAGAGTTGTTAATTTTAATGCATCAAAAGAAAGTTCCTACTTTAGAAAAAAATCAATTTTGTTCATTTTAGATAGCACCAAAATCAAAATGTGAGAGTTGTTGTTTGTCCATTTTAGTGCACCAAAAGGAAATTCCTAACTTAGAAAAGCTTCAAATTGGTTCATTTTAAACACCAAAATAAAATATGAGAGTTGTTGGTTGTTCATTTTAGAGCACCAAAATAAAGCTTTTCCTAAGTTAATAAAAAAAGATTGTTGCTCCAAAAATCTTGGACTGATCATCTTCCCTACACAAAGGTGTTAGTTGTTTTCATAAAAAAATGTGCCATAAATCCTGCAAGATCTTCCCAAGAGATGGTAGAAACTTTCCAAACACAACACACAATCAAATGTTAGGGTTAGACAATTGATTAAGCATAAAAAACCGTACAACCTACACCAAATTGTGAGGTAAGTTAACTTTAAGGGCCCCAATGAAAAATTTAAATGCATAAAAATTGAAAACCACCTATACCATTGCGAAGATCATGCAATTCTACCCCATTTAAAAAAAAAGTGTTGAAAAATACTTCTATATGACCAAGATATGGTCATTTAAAGATAGGGTAAACAAAAGCACCCTTGTCAGAAGCAAATGTGAGTTTCTTACTGCAAATGTGACCTTCCCGTGGAAAATGTGACCCTTTTAGAGAAAAAGTGACCTTCTTGTAGCAAATGTGAGTTTTTGGGCATGGCAATGGCAAATTTCTTTTGGGCAGTGGCATGGAACGCCTTTCAGAATCCCTCTGGAGCCCTGTAGCTTCAATTCAACTCACAAAAACATTAGTATTGAGGACCCTTGGTCCCACCGGGTGTGCCAAAATGTGTGAGGGGGAAGGAATCCATTAGGAAAATGATACGAAATCAAGATCAAAATGCAAGATTGAAATCATAAACTAATCTTATCCAAAACACTTAATCTATACTATTCCATCACTCATGAAATGTGCAAATCTAAGCTATTTGAATGAAATGAGATCCTAAGATATTTAAAGTGAATTCAAATAAACAAAAAAAGAGTTTACTATCCCATGTTGGAGTGTATTTGCATGATGTTGGGTTGTTCATATCACCGCAAAGCCTCCATTGCTTACAATCTACAATCAAATGCACAAATCTAAAATCTAAAACTCCTACACATACAAGATTAAGCTATACTATTACAAACATAATAAGGAACCTACTGATTACCAAATGAAATGAAAGCAAAAGACAATTTCACCATCCTGTAGCAGAGTGTATTCACTTGATGTTGGATTGCTCTTATCACAACGAAGCCTCCAAAGTTCGTGTGCAAAGTGTGGATGAATGCTTCATTGATTGAAGGAAAGGAATGAAGCTCTATCAATGGTGATTGCGACAACACTTCGTTGCATAAGGTAAGTTGAAATTCTAATCCTTATTTGTGAAGAGAAAGGCTTGTTATATAGAAAAAGCAATTTTGAATCGACGATCAAGATTGCATTGGAGAATATCCAGATCAACGGTCAAAATGAGTTGAGAGGATTTAGACATGAGGAAATTGTGCAAAGTTGATTGCACAATTAGGGTGATTGAATAATAGATTGGCTAGTTAGGATTTTGATTGCTTAGTTAGCAACTGATTGATTAGTTAGGGTTGAGTTAGGAATTAGATGGTTGAGTTAGCAAAATTAGATTGCTTTGTTAGCAAAATAGATTGCTTAGTTAGCAATCCATGATTTTCTCAATCAAAAAGTGGGTGAAGAATATTAATTAATTAATTAAATTAATTAATTCCTTTTTGTGTTTGATTTGATTTTTGCTAATTTGAATAGTTTGATTTAATTATTCAAATTTTGGAGGGAAGTGTGATAATTAAATTATTATGATTTAATAATTCAATTAATTTTGAGGAATAAGGCGAATTAGTGATGTAATCAAATAATTGGCGTTGTTTGACTAATCAGGATGAAGTAAGATAAGATTAGGACTTTATTAAATAAATGTAATTTATTTAATTGGTCGAAATGATGAAATGTGAATTAATCAAATAACACTGTATTATTTGATAGAATAGTAGAATTTAGAGTTTTCAAGAATTTATTAAATAAATGGTATTTATTTAATTTGTTGAGAATAATGAAAAAGTGAATTAATTAAATAATGTTGTATTATTCAATTAATAGAGGAAATAGGGTTTCAAATGTCGTTCAATGCATTGTGAGATGTCATGGGATGATTTTGAGATGATCCGAGATGTTTCAGAGATGTTCAAAGATGTTTCGAGATGATTTGGAGTTGTTTTGAGTTGATTTAGAGTCGTTCTGAGATGTTTCAAGTTGAGTTAGAGTTGTTTTGAGTTGATTCAGAGTTATTCTAAGATGTTTTGATTTGATTCAGAGTCATTCCGAAGTCATTCTGAGATGTTTTGAGTTGTTTGAAAGTCGTTCTGAGATGTTTTGAGTTAATTTAGAGTTGTTCAGAGTTGTTCCAGAGTCATTCTGAGATGTTCCAAGTTGATTCAGAGTTGTTTAGAGTCATTCTGGAGTCATTATGAGATGTTATGAGTTGATTTAGAGTCGTTCCGAGTCATTTTAGGTTGATTCTAAGTTGTTTTGAGACATTCTGAATTTGTGATGTGTTAAGTCAATTTTACATGTCTACACCACCAGATTACAAAAAGATATGGCTCACTACTAGGAATATGAATTTAATTGAATGCAACTTTTGAGTGTTGAGTATAGTTCCAATTAAGCTCTGGAAGATAGAAAATTCTACACTAGATTGCAGGTATACAACAACTATTAACAACTACCAATGACTTCACACTATATCACTCTGTCGCACATCTCGCATCATCACTTCTTATCATCTCTATCTCTATGTATCTACATGTACATCTATATATATATATCTATTCAATACAATGATGTTTCATATATATACATGGTTACATCTTCATACATCAATTAGGTTAGCCTAATTGGATGTAAGCATACTTAACTCAAAATATCTTGTCGGCTTCAAAACAAAAAAATCTTTGGTGCTCTAAACAAAATATGCAAGATATGATTTAGGTCAGCCCAGACCTAAAAAGGAAATCTTTAAACCTCCATGAAGCGTGCAATGCATGTTGAAGTCGGCTAGAAGATTATACCAAAAACTGAAAGCCAAACCTCTAACATTTATAACTTTCAACTCATTTGACCTAGATTGCTGATTTATTGACCAAAGCTACATATAAGACCCTTGAATAATGTATTAAAATAATATGAGCCGATATTCTACTCAGAGTGATTCCATACCAAATTATCGGATCAATGTAGCACAAACATAGTTTACCGGATGGGAAGATAATCAACCACCAAATAATGTTGGCATCAATGAAAACAAACCAGAGGTCTCTTTCATTCTTCGAACAATCTCCCCCTTTTTCATTGATGGAAACATGTGCCAAAAATGAAGCTTACTTCAAAACCAAAATTGTGCGACATCAATTCATTCAACTCCCCCTTTCAAATATACAAAAACAAAAAACTGTTTTTAAAACCAAAACATTATTTACATTGAACCTTCTTCCATATAGAACCTTATCCCCCTTTGACATCAAGGACAAAGGACAAGGAAAAAATAAATAGAAACTTTTAATCAAGAGCTAGGGGCACCTTGTAATTCCTTGAGAATGACTTCCCAAGTTGGTTTTCCATCCCAAATCCCTTTTGGTCTGGTGAGATATTTATGCAGCGATTCTAGTTCCACTAAACATTCTTCTCCTTCTTCCAGAGTGGACGAAATGATGTTCATCTTCTCCAGTTTTTCTGCATCTACCAAGGCACTTGATATGGGAATATGTTTGGAAATTACCAGATCTCCAAGCTGTCCAAAAAGCCTTATTACATCTTTTTTCCTCTACAAAATGAAAAGCTTGTTCTGAAGGTCTACAATAGAAGTCCAACCAATGTAGTTTCTATCATCTGCAACCTTGTAGTCTCCGGAGGCATCAACAAGTTGAGACTCTATTGAGTCCATTAAATACTTAATGCCTTGAGTGGCATCAGGCCACCACATGCAGTATACAAATAATATCTGAGCTTCCTCATCACAGTACTTCAACTCTTTTAAACTTTGCAATACTTTGTCATGCACAATTTCACACTTATCTTGTAGAATCAATAACCTTTTTTCTAGAAGACTTGACTCCACCTCTTTCACAGTCTATACCTTAAGGTTAGAGGTATATTCCTTGATAGAATCAACTACAAACTTTAAGTTATCAATCGGTGCTAAGGAATCATTATTAGTGACACTGGGGGATGTCTCTTGTAAAGCTCTAATAGATTCATTTATCAATTTAGTTCCTTTCTGATAAGTTTTAGTAGTTTCGTGTGTAACAGAGTTGAGAAAAGTACCACAAATCTTTATTCTCTCACTTGGTGCAATCTTAGTCAAATCTACATAGCTCGGATGTGATGGCAGCTTAATTAACTAAGGTGGTAGCATAGGATGAAGTCTTATTTTCCTTGTCAGTAGACCTTTGAGAGTGCTTCCTAATGATTCTATGGTGGGATTTGATAGCTTAGTATCTTTGGGGTTTTCTTCTTCACTTGTTTAAGCTTGAGTTGCTTTCTTCTCTTCCTCTTCCTTCTTCTTCTTCTTCTTCTTCTTCTTCTTCTTCTTCTTCTTCTTCTTCTTCTTCTTCTTCTTCTTCTTCCTTTTCTCTTTCAAAGGATTTTTCAAAAGATTTATCTTTGTTTTCTTTCTCCTTCTTATCCTCATCATCCTTATCATCATTGTTCTTTTTATCCTTGCTCCCTTCATCTTCATCTTTATCTTTCTCACCATTATTTCTGGTAGATTCATGATGTTCTTCTAGTTCATTACCGATATCATCTTTATGTTGATCTTCAGTCTATTTGCTAGTTGTCTCCTCTGTATCATTCAGAGGGGCAGGTGTCTCTAAAAAATCATGTATTTTACCAACACTCTCCAAAATTGGATGATCCATTAAATTTGTGATATTAACATGCTCCTATGCCTAAGCTGTATGGGATGAAGAACTAGTTCTTGTCCCATAATTCTTTACCAAATTTCTGATTGTGTCCAGAGTTTCTTGTCTTACCTTTTCTATACTATCTTTTTCCTTAGTCATAAGCATATTGACTCTTTGTTTGACTCTAAACAATGCAGAACATTATTTTAATAGATTAGAAATCTCTTCCTCAAATAAGGAGCATCCATAATAATTCAAGACATCAATTTTCATCTTGTCATTAGCATTTATAGCTTCTTTCCTTCTTTGTACTAATTCTTTGCAAACATTGTCAGTCACTTTGTTCTAGATAGTTTCCATACCCACATTGCAAATAACTATATACTAAATGAAAGAATTAATAATGGTTTCCTTATCTTCATTATTGAATTCATCAAACAACTCAGTAGTTCGAAAAATATTTTTAGGTTCTATCATATTATTCACTAAGGCTTTTAGATTTAGAGATGGTCGATCACTTACCAAAGGAGAGCTAGGCATGTCCTCCTTAGGATTTGATGTTCCTTCTTCATTCTTCTTCTCATGCACATGAATTTTGAAAGTATTCTCTTCTTCCTCTGTCTCTTCATCTATTGAAATATTGACTCTAGCTTCTACTTCTTCATTGCTAGTGGAAGTACTACTCCTTTTACTCCTTTTCAACTGTTGCTCTTCTTGCAAGCCAAGATCTATTTCTTCTTGTACATCACTTAGGTTTCTTTTTCTGTTTTCCTTTTGCTTTACTCTTCTTCTTTTTGGAGTAACAAATGGTGCAACAAGGGGTATGTTATTTATTTTAGAAGTATGGGTACTAGGTCTAGTGGAGGTAGTTACATCAATTGATGCATGAGTATTGTGCTCTTTCTTCTTTCCTTTCTCTATTGCAGCAACATTGGAAGTAGGTGAAGTAGCATAAGATATTCTTCCAGATTTCCTAGGTCTAGAGGATTGTTCAGTTGATCTAGTCTTCCTCTCATCAAGAGCTTCCTTTAATAGATCAATATCATTCGTAGAGAATGAATTCCCTTGGAAGAATGCCTAAACATTCTTTCTTGTCATTTTTTCTCTTTGGGATGCAGAAGTTTCTAAGTTCACTTCACTAGATTTTTCTTCATATGTTCCATATCGGGGTAGAGAGGGATCCCTTGGACTACTTAACAACATTTCAATGAACCTCTCAATAATTTTTTGATCAACCTCATATCCTAGAGGTTCTATCCAGAGAGTTTTGGGTTCAATTACTTCCATGATGCATTCATCGTGGTTACAAGAAAAGTTATATCCTTTGCATACTTCTTCACTAGGATTTTGGGAACCCTATCTCTTTCATGCATGTCATTTTGGAAAACTGCAAAGAATGCAGTCAAAGCATTATTCTATGCTTTGAAATATCCAAGAATGTACAAGCGTTCAAATATTTGATGTGCAACTTGCTTGTTGCGCTCCCATATAATGTTTTTCCTTCCCGATAACTCCCTCAAAAAGTAGAACAATAGACAAACTACCAAAGTACCAAACTTGAAAGAGTGTTTCTTTGAATTAATCAGGATCAGATTCTCCATATGTTGCAATCAGAGCAACTCACATAAATCATAATCTCTCCCATTCACTACCATTTCATATTAGTATGAATTGCTGTAGTAGACACAAAATTGCCTCGGTTGGTAAAGTATATTTTCTGTTCGATCATAACATCATATCTCACGACTGGGTTTGTGATGGGTTTAGTAGTTAGAGATCTCCCATCATATGTGGCTCCCGTTAGCTTCATGACTACATCATTTTTCACAACTTTTAGCATTGGTAAGGGTCCAGTGGCACATAGACCAGTTATGGCTTGGATTACTTCCTTGGTAATTAAATTGACTACACTTGTCCACACAAACTTATCATGTATCCTACTAAGTTCCATCCTAACAAATTTAGAATCCATCTCATTTGAAAAGTTAGGGAACCAATTCCAAACATCCAGCTTCTTTTGCACTAGGTTTTCATATTACGGTTTAACAGAGTGATTATCTCCTATCAATTCATCCATCCATTGATCCCTAAGCTCTTGGTGGTTAAATTCTTCTAACTTTCCATGACTGTAAGTTCTAGTGTCTTCAATGGGTAGGACATTACTTGAAATTTGTGAGAATGCACCCACAAGATCCATTTCATAGATTTTCCAGGAATATCTAAATTTAGGTCAGGGTCTTTCAGAGACTTCCACAATAGTGGGAGTGACCATTTCTTTTCCTCAAACTACTTTTATATGCTTATGAAAGGTTTCTTCAACTAAAACCCACAAATTTTAGATAACAATAATACCTTATCAAGCTTCGTCAAAAACTAGGGTTTGATGCCAAGTACTCTAAATCGCTTTCAAATCTCTTTAGCTTGCTCTGCTTCTTTCCAATTGTGCAAATGTGATTTAACTCAACTTAGTTTCTCACTTTAAGAATTATGAATATTTCCCTAATTTTGCATTAAATGCATTCCAACTTCAAAAATTGATAAACACTTTGTAAAATACATTATAAACGCTAAAATGCTTCACAATTCTCTAGTTTTACATATTTCTACCAAAAACTTCTTCAACATCTTCAGAATGACATCTTACATCATATATCCTCGTGTCACTTCTTGAAACCTCTTATATCGAGGGTTTGTTAGATTTCTCTATCATTGATCCCCCTAAAACCATTGTTGGGATTAGTTTTTAGAAGAATTGTCTACACTAGATGCAAATGCAAATGCATTTGATTCATCCTTAATCTTAGGTTCTTCCCTTTTCTTCCAAATTTTCTCCATTTCCTTTTTAACCTTAGTAGGATCAATTTTATTCATAGTTTTATTCCTTTGATCTGGATTAGCTTTCTTCTCATTTTTGCTTCTGCAAAATTTTGAAATGTGTCCTGGTTTATTGTAGGTGTAACACACAACATGTTTCTGACCAAACTGATTTGCATTTAACCTTGATCTGCACTGAATAGCTTTATGTCCAAAGATATTGCATGTATAACGGTAACCTTGAAAAGACTGAATCATTCTACTAGTATTGAATCTATTCATCATTATCTGAATTCTACACTCAGTAGCTCTATGTCTAAACTTATTTCAAGAAAAGCATTGTCCAACAAAGAATCCAACATTTTGATTCATTCTACTTCTACATTTTGTTGCCCTATGACCAAATTTATTGCATAAAAAACAAATTCCATTAAAAGATGGGTACCTTTGAGCATTAGATTGTTTGATAGGAATCCTCCCAGTATTGCTTTTGTGGTTCTTGATCTACCTTCCATTGCTTTGAGTCTTCCTTTGATTGTCCACTTTGTTAGGAGTTTGATTTTCCTTTGAGCTTTGTCCGTCTTCAAGTCCCAAACCACTTTTATCCTTAGAGGGTTTCTAAAAAGAAATCAATTCATCAAGCATTGTGGTGCTTGCTTTGAATTTATCCTCATGATATTTTTCCTTTACTAAGTCAGATCTTAGTGTTACCACTTCTTGTTCAAGCTTTGTGCATTCATCAATTTTTCTTTGGATTTTGACTTTATGATATTCTTCAATTCTTTTCTTTCCTTCCACTTTTAGCTTTAGCATGGTGATTTCCTCATTTTCCTTTTCCAACTGATCATTGAATTCTTTATGCCTTTGTTTGAATTTCTTGATTTGTTCTCTTAATTTTTTTATGCATTCATTTGCTTCTTTTAAGTTTTCCTTTAGATATTCTTTCTCATTTTCACTTTTGTCTAGATCTTCAAGAGCATCATGGAGTTCCTCAGATGCTGAAATCTCTTCCAGAGGAACATGATACTTTTTGTCAGCCATGTGTTCAAACTTCAAGATCTTCCTTAAGCTGTTAAGTTTCTCAAAAGAAGCCAAGCTCTGATACCAATTGTTGAACACACAAAATACTGAGAGGGGGGGTGAATCAATATTCTGCTAAACCATTTGATTGCTAACCATCCAATTATTAAAACATATCTAGATGCAACTGTAAGTAAAAACATGGAAGGGAACATAACATCACACAACTCATAGACACCAGGATTTTTAAGTGGAAAACCCAAAATGGGGAAAACCATGGTGAGGATTAACTCACAATATATTATAACTGGTCATAAAATATTATAGGGCACACTGCCAGGACACACTATCCTTGAAAGGCTCACAATCAGAGTACAAAAAGATATGACTCAATGCCAGGAATATGAAATGAATGGAATGCACCTTCTGAGTGCTGAGTATAGTTCCAATTAAGCTCTAGAAGATACAAAATATTGCACTAGATTGTAGGTATACAACAACTATTAACAACTACCAATGACTTCACACCATATCACTCTGTCACACATCTCACATCATCACTTCTTATCATCTCTATCTCTATGTATCTACATGTACATCTATCTATATATATCTGTTCAATACAAGGATGTTTCATATATACATGGTTACATATTCATACATCAATTAGGTCAGCCTAATTGGATGTAAGCATACTTAACTCAAAATATCTTGTCGGCTTCAAAACAAAAACTTCTTTGATGTTCTAAAAAAAATATGCAAGACATGATTTAGGTCGGACTGGACCTAAAAAGGAACTCTTTAAACCTCCATGAAGTGTGCACTGCATGTTCAAGTCAACCAGAAGGAGATCATACCAAAAATTGAAAGCTGAACTTTTGACATTTTAAACTTTCAACTCATTTGACCTAGATTGCTGAATTCCTGACCAAAGTTGCATCTAAGACCCTTGAATAACATATCAAAATCATATGAGCTAATATTCTACTCAGAGTGATTTTGGGCCAAATTACCAGATCAATGTAGCACAAATATAGTTTACCTGGCAGACAATGAAATAGTGGTTTACAATTTTTGGGAGGAACTAATTTTTGCTGAAATCACATATTTTTAGAAAATATAATGATTTAAGTGTTGAAAATTTCCATTTAAATAATTCCAATTGAAGAGGGTTTGAGCAAACTACCTTAAATCAAACCCCCTTGGATAGAACCCCGCTAGTTTTAAACCATACCTATAATAGAGTCTCCTTTACACCTATCAAAATGCTGATAAAAAACCACTTTTGATTTACCTTTTGGGGGATCAAATGAATTCATTTAAAATTTATTTCTTGAAAGTATGTAGTCCTTAAATTATAAGCTTCCCAAAAAGTATAATTTTAAATAAATTTAATTTGATTATTATATTTATTTTTTATTTCTCGTGAATGTAGGTTTTTCACCAAAAATCAAGCTCTCTGTTCTGCACATGTGGATAAATAGTAGATTATTAAAAAAAAAAATTAAAAATATTAGTGCACCAGATATTGAAGTCCTTGATCCAACAAAGAAAAAAAAAAGAATTTTGATACATACAAAAAAAGTTACGCGTTATACGGTCACACTATGTCTGAATTATAATTGGTTTGAATTTGAAACTTGATTAAAGAAAAATATTCAATAAAAAACTATCTAACCAAGTGGAAGCACTAGATATCAGAGTTGAAAATCTAAATTTGAAAGAATTAGAATTTTATCCCTCATGGAAAAAAAGTTATGCGTTATACGGTGAGCGCCACTTTTTTAAAATGTTGTTTTCTGAAAAAAACTAGTTTTTGAGGGAGATGGAAAAAGAAGTGCAATTTGATTCCAAAATTTTTAAAAAAAATATATTTAGAATCTATAGACAAAATTTCATGAAACTCTAGTTTGCATCATCTTCAAATTCCTCATGGTTTAGCTGCTATAGGTGCCCAAAAGTGAAGATTTAGTTAAAAAAATATATTTCACTGTCCAGTTTGGGTAAAAATTGTAAACCACTATTGTGGGATCACTAAAGTCACCAAACAATGTTGGAATCAATGACAAAAAACTAGAGGTCTCCTTCATTCTTCCAACACTAAGCATATTCTCAGATTTTTCACGTGATTCCATGGAAATATGTATGGATGATTATACCACTTATGAGAAATATTGTGAGGAAGCATTAAATAATTTGGAGAAATTCCTTCAAAGGTGTCAAGATCAGAACTTCACTTTAAGTCATGAGAAATGCTTCATGATGATGACTGAATAGTAGTCTTGGGATACTTTGTGTCTAGTAAAGGAATTTAGGTAGATCCAAACAAAATTGAGGTAATTTCCACTCCACCTATTTCCCAAAAGAAGAAAGATGTTAGAATTTTCCTTGGCCATGCAAGATATTACATGAGGTTTATCAGTAAAATAACAACCCCATTGTTTGTTTTATCTAAGGACATTGAATTTGATTGGACCCTTTCCTGCAAAGAAAATTTTGAAACCCTCAAAACAAATCTTACAAGGACCCCTATTTTGAGAGGCCTTAACTGGACAATTCCTTTCCATATACATATTGATGCTTCTGACTTTACCATAGGTGTTGATCTGGGACAAAAAGAAGGAAATTTAGAGTATGCAATCTACTATATCAGTAAAAACCTTTAGGTTGTTGAGCTTAACTATACAGTTACTAAGAAATAAATGTTAGTAGTGGTATATGCAATTAACAAGTTTAGACATTACATCACTGGATACTCTGCTTTTGTTCATACAAACCATACAACCATAAGATATTTTATGAACAAACCAGTGGTTGGATAAAGGATTGTTAGATGGATGTTGTTAATGCAGGAATTTGATATCACCATTATGGAAAAGCCAGGAAAAGCTAATGCAATAGCTGATTTCCTTTCAAGGTTACAAATTAAATCAATAGAAGAAGTGGTGTATGACTCCTTTTCAGATGAGCACTTTTTTTCCCTCTTTGTGCAAACACCTTGGTATGCAAATATAGCTAATTATTTGGTTGCAGGGAAAACACCACCACATCTCACCTAGATAAAGACACAATCTAGTAGAACACAACTTCCCTTATTCATGGGTTGTTGATTATCTCTTTTATATAGGGCCAAATAACATATTGAGAAGATGTATGAGGGAGGATGAGGTATATGACATCATTAAGGCTTGCCATCATGAGCCTTTTGGAGGTCACTTTGTATCCAAAATGACAACTTTAAAAATTTTAACCATTGGTTACTACTGGCCTACATTTCACAAATATGCAGTCAAATATACTAGGAGATATGATAAATGCTAGAGGATGGGAATACCTACTAGGAGTGATGAAATTCCTCTCCAACCAAAATTGGTCATTACACCATTTGACAAATGGGGATTGGATTTCATTGGTCTAATAGCTCCAACATCTAATAACAAAAAATACATTTTAACTTGCATTGACTATATCACAAAGTGGGTGGAGGTGAAAGAACTACAATTTGCAAGTGATGGTAATGTTGCCAAATTCCTTTATGAAGAAAACTTCACTAGGTACTATGTGCCTAGGGAAATAGTCATAAACCAAGGATCTCACTTTACTTTTGATTGTTTGACAAGCTAGTTAAAGAATATGAAATTAGGCATCAGAAGTCAACCCCCTACCATCCACAGGCCAATGGACAAGTAGAAGTTAGAAACATAGAGATAAAAGGTATTATAACCAAGAAAATTCAACTACATAGGAAGGACTGGGCAACAAGACTCCTTGAAGTAGTTTGGGCATATAGGACAACCTAGAAGACAATAACATGGTTTACACCATATGAATTAATGTATGGAAAAAAGGTTGTCCTTCCAATTGAGTTTGAGCATAAAACACTCTAGAAAACAATAGAACTTGGAATGGACCTATCAAAAGCATAGAAGGAAAGAATATACAGTTTGAACGCTTTAGATGAAATAAGGATGGAAGCCATTCACCATACAAAAATTGTGTAGAAGCAAAGAATTTGATGGTGTGATCAGTTCATTAAAACTAAGAAATTCAATGCAGGTGATTGGGCATTGCTTTATGATTCCCAGTATAAATATCACAAAGGGAAACTGCAAACAAGGTGGCTTGGATCATATGAAATCAAACATGTTTTTAAAAATGGATCAATTCAATTAACTACGATAGACTCAATAAAATTCTCATTATTAGTCAATGTCCATAGACTCAAGCTCTAAAAAATGCCGATGAAAGAAAAGGAGTATTTATAGAATCTACAACGATTGTTCAATCCAAAATTACATGCCAAGCCTATAGACAAGACTAGAAAATCAAGTAATACATCCGTAAAGGAGCCACCCAACTCACCTACTGATGTATCCTAGAAATAGATTCTTATAGTAACCTATCACATGCACACACATGGACTGTATACCATCACCAACAGTTATTCTTGTATGTGCACAACATCAATCACAAGACTTGTAGCAATAGCCCTAAGTCACATTAATAAAAAAAGACTTGTTCTTTTTCTTTGTAGAACCTACCTCCAACTCACTACAACTACACCCACAACCGCTAGCACTCATATTTATATATCACCTCTTTCATCCTGATGTGCAACAACTCCATGCCACCACGCGTATCATGTAGTATCACATCCCATAATTAATAGTTTTGTACTTACTGCAACTTTCCTTTCAAACATTCAAACTTCTTGGGCACATGCACACATCACAACAAGCTCCTTTTCTAGCATGTTTTCCCATAGTACTTAAAATTTAATTACCATCATTTTAAATCATTTTCCCCATAGTTGCATGACGACACTCACTTCCACTCACATTCACCACTTTTCCATCACTGCAACATCACAAGTAATTTTCTTGTTATTTACTATAATTGATATTAAATTTTACTGATTCTCATTAAACTTCAAAATCATGCACAAAATTAAGTTTATTACATCAAATATCTCCAATGCTTTGAAAAATCTATCTTCTTCGTCCTTTTTGTACTTGCTATTTGAGGAAAAATAGCCAGATTAAGTTGTGGGGGAGGAGAAAAAGGTTCAGTATGTCACTTCTAATTTTCATTTCCCATTTTCTCATTTTTCGAGAGCTAAGAGAATTGCATACAATTCTTAGTTCCCTTCATTAGCCATAAATAGATTGCCATAAGAAATTGCAGAGCAAAGAGAAACATAGATAAGGTGACATTCAAAAAGCCTAGCATTCAAAGAAATAACAAGCTGCAAGAAAAAGTTATAAAGAATGCAAAAATGGGAGGTGACATTATTAGGAGAGAACCAACAACACACAGTTTAATATTGGAAGATCAACTATGTCTTCCAATTTTTTAACAAGCTGGGTGGTTGGATTATTTTCTTTGTTTAAACGAATACAATGAAGTTATGAAAATAATTTTCCAATGCACTGCAAAATGATGAGGCTACAATCAGAGGGTTCAAAAATCCTTCAAGAATTAGATAAATTTTTTCCAAAATATGGGAGATATGCATTTCACAAAATGACCTCCGAAATTGAAAAAAATTACCTTGTTGTCACGGTGCCAAGATCATGCTCTAATACCACTTGTAATGAAACAACTTAAACAATAATAATATAATTTAAAATATGCTACAAATAATTGATAACAATATGCCACTTCAAAGGGGAAACCTCCTATTCCACTTCGTGTAGTGCCCCTCATACTTTTCTTTGATAGAATGACAATAGTTTTGTTTAGGGTTGAGACATTATGGTACATTGCTTGATGTTGAACTTATTTCTATGTTGATGCTTGTGATGACATTTCTATTATTTGAGTTTATGCACATGATACGATTAGTATATGGTTTTAGTTGATCATGAGCATTATGTGATTAGTTTATTATGACTATAGTGTGATTATTCTGTGACTAATTTTATCTTGGTTGTTATATGAGTTAATATGATTATTTGGGGATTTCTTATTGATGTTTTTGGGTGAAGGGAACAGTGTCACATCACTCACTTGTGAGTGCCCTGCAACGCTGTGATTTCCCTTTCATGATGTGTCTGATTATATGTATATGTGTATATGAACAACTATTTTGTGTGCTGCAGGTTGCATGTACTAGGCGTCTACTCCACCTGAATTGACAGGTTTGAGCGTGCCTCAAAACCCAATGGATCATTCGATTGGAGATAGCTTTAGTCCCCTATTTCAGCCATCATCCTTGAAGAGGATGAGTATCTGATTTTCACACCCTATCAGTGTTGTTAGTATGGTTGGTTTGGGGATTTTCATTTTGTTTTGGCTGGAAGAGTAAATTACCTACAAATTTCAAGTACTATTGATTTTGAGATGGGATTCTATAAAAAATGTTTGGGATTTTTGAAGAGATTGGAGTTGAAAGCTGGGAATTCGGAGCTTGACATCGAATCTTCAACCTTATCAAGCGAGTGAATCCAGGTTCCATTGCTTTCTAAATATTATCTTTGTTTTTTTGAAAAAAATGCTTGAATGTTTTTGCTGTTGGAAACAAAACATTTCTTTGTTAATTTGATTTCTAATTGAAACAATTAATAAATATAATTTCTGAATATTTCCACATTTCTCTCAGCAAATCATTTTGTGTTTATCTTGCAACCATCGCATTCCATCAGATAGCACCAATTTTACTCCTGCCATTTACATTTGGTTGAAAGTTTCTTAAGTTTTTTTTTATAAATTCATTTTGAGCATAATTTGTAGTCTTGCGTCCCCCACAACCGAATACATTTACTTAAAAGTTTCTGAAGCCTTTTTTAACAATATAATTTGTGCATTTTGGTAGTCACTTCGTTCTATGAGACGATTTCTACTTGAGGCATGCATACAAGGATACATGCACCCTTCTTTGCTTCTAATTTTCGCATGCATGTTACCATGGCGTTGACTTTACTAGTCGATTACATTTGCATTGAAAGCTTTTAAGGACTCCAATCACTTGGCTAAACACCCTCCTCTTGTTCGCTGACCTTGCTATGAGAGATGATTTAAATCAATGTTTCCCTTCCTCTGCTATCTAGCCACCTATGCGTGCCTTAGTATTTGGTCTGTATTTTCCTTGTAAATTGTATATGGCGACTTTATATACTAGGGTTTTTATTTTATTTCCTGCGTATCATATTTGATACTGAAGGTTTCAATTCATATCGAATAGTTATTGCATGTTTAGTGTATGACACTATGTACTGTGATGTAATAATATTATGTTTAGTATTCGATACCCTTCATTGTGTTCTATTTCAATAAGTATATAGTATGATTGGCATTCGATATTTACATTTTATATCTAGAATATTTGATAGGTGTGTTTTATGCTGGTAAGTGATGAATATATATAATGTGTTTGGAATTCACTGAAACACAGTATGTTGGTAATTCGATTTCATATATACATATATATAAACATATATAGGTATATATATATATTTATATATGTATGTTTATATAGGTATGGATATGTAAGCCATTTTATAATCTATTATATTGTATTACAAACAAAATTCTAATTATAATATATATATATATATATATATATATATATATTAGGGTATTAGTAAGAGAATGTTTACGCCTTGTAACTAATTGATTATGTTAATCAAGTGAATTTGGAGATTAAATATGGAAAATTGCTTTACTCATATAATTGAAGAATTTGTTTAAATAAAGGAATTAAAGTATCCTTTAAATACTATTTAATGAATGGTCATTACTTCCTTAACTATTTATAAAACCATTGAGTGATTGGTTATTCAGAATAATTGATATTGTGGTAAATGATCAATTTAAGTGAATTATGTGGTTAAGTCAAAGAGTCACATGGGTTGTGGAAACAATGTATTTTGTGGTTGAATAATTGGATTGGTTGCTTGCATTGAATGTTATGTTGTTTATTGTAAAGTGGGGTGTTTTTGGTGATTGTTTAAAAGAGGGTGTCATTGTGTTAAATTGTTAAGGTTAGCTTCTAGAGGCTTAGGAGGGAGTGTTTTTGCATAGATGGTTTTATGTTGGTTTCACTTTGGAAGTAGTTTGGCAATGTTTTGTGTGTGTGCAAGAAGGCCCATGCCTTGCACTGTATATTGATTTTTGTGATTATTTTTAGTGTGAAAAATGGTCAATTCCTTGCTTGTTTGTGTAGGGTTTACTGGTTGCAAGTAGGGGGAGTGGCTCTCAATGGGGGTTGAAACCCAAAGTGGTTTCCAGGACAACCCATTGGAGAGTTTCTTAATCTAGTGATAACCTTAATAATGAATTAGGGGGATGGGTAGATTTCATATTAAACAAGATAATGGATGCCCCACCTATTCCTGTAGTGCTCATTTAGGCTAAGGATGGGTTGAGAAGGCATGGTTGACAAGATTAATTTCCTTGTCCTCACAAAAGGAATGTTGGTTCCGCATGTGCCACCCTATGGGGCCGAGACCTGGTGAGAGGTTTACCAGGACAACCATAGATGGGGGTTAGGGTCTAGTGAGAGACTTCTAGGACAACCCATGTCAGGACCATGCGATGAAACTCTTTCCTATTTAAGTCTAGCATTCCCTAGTTATGTTTTTCCCTTCTGTTGTGTGTATGCCTCTGGAAGCGATGTAAGTGTTATATGTGATGTGGGTATTATTAGCAGTGTTGTGTGGGAGTCATGTATAGCCCTTGTTTATGTTAGCATGTTGTCTTCTTGATTGACTATTTGTGGTGGGACCTTGTGTTATCTCCTAGCACGGGGGGTGGAACTTAGGGTTCCACATGGTTTGGAAGTTGGTGCTTTTTTCTCCATTGGGTACTCTTGCGGCTTGTTCGTGTGCATGGAGATTGTTCTTGATGCTGTGGACTCCAACTCTAGAATTTTGTTCCAGTTCGTGAAGAAAACCTTTATGTATATCCATTGTTAGTTGTATCTCTTATTGTACTTCAAATGTAATCTTCTCAATTGTACTCAAGGAAGCATTTTTGTAAACTTTGTAATGTTGTAACAGATAGTGATGAAATCTCTTGTAATGGAAATTGTTAAGTGATGTATTTTGTATATGATAGTTATTTGAAATGATCTTAAATGTTATTTATCTGATGACATTATGGACTATGGAAATGGAGTGCACAACTTCCCTTATCCACACCTAAAAGGGGAATGAAGGAAGAGGAATCCAATTTCACAAAGTTCACACTCAAGAACAAATCCTTGAGATTCCAATGCAAGAGAGATTGAAATATATCAAAGGAGATTGTTCTTAAGGCTGGAAATTGATAAATAATATTAACTAATAATGCAAAACTAAGGAAATGCAAAATGTTTGAAAACACATTGTGATATGCAAAATGACCTAAATATGTGAACAAACTGTAACAAAAATTAATGAGACTGAAGATGTGCACCTGGAAATTGGAAAGTGATGGAGGGGAGCTTTAGAATCCTACAAAATTCACTATTGAAGCCCACTGGGACTCATACGCCAAGCTAGGCGACTTAGTCCTATTTTGGGAAGATTTTGCCAAAATAGGTTTCAGACAATTGGGTACTCAGAACTACAAAATATCTATTTTGGGCCTGGCAGTGGGACTCATACGCCACTAACGGTGACTTAGTCCACTTCCAAATTTTGAGAAAATAAAAAGTGCAATCTGTAGCTCTTGGTTTGCACTTTAGCTCCTAACAGGTTTCTGGATCTAAAAATGCATAATTTGACCTATAGGCGTTCTCCATGCTTCTTTTAAGGCTTTGATCACTTTGAATGACTTTGAAAAATTGTTGAAAACTTTTCACACCTTGCTCTTTGAAAAATATGCAAACAAGACTTGAAAAACACATGCAAAGAGGGGGAAAAATTGTTGAGGGTTAGTGAATAGGAGTTTGCCTTGGTCAAATCCTGGTTTGGTAATTAAAACCTTGAAAATGAAATGAAATAAAAAGAGAATGATGATTGAACAACATGCAATGCTACAACTCACCAAACTCTTGAAGTAGAAATCTGAAGATATGCAAGTAGAAGCTCCAATGGATGTAGACTTGAGAATGCTTGAAAATGCCTAGAATGCTTGAGTGAATGATTGATAATTGATTGAATGATTAAGTGAATGAATGGGGGGTGAAATGAGAGGAAAAACCCTATATTTATACACAATTATGAAATATTTCCTAAAAATACCACATCACAGGCCAACCTTAGGTCTTAGAAAATAATAAACCGCCAGAAATTTGAAATTATTTTGATTTTTGAGCCAAAGGGGACTCATTTGCCCCTAGTGGTGAATGGGCCCCACTTAGGAATTTTAAGTGGGTGTCAGAAATTAAGTGTATTAAATGATGTTTATCAGGATTATTTTAAAAAATACACTTAAGTAAGGCCTATAAGTGTAAAATGGGGCCAATTAAAGCATAAAAAAGGGTTAAATTATTGGTGACAATCCTAGATAAGCACGAAATTTTGTTACAACACTTTACAACACTTTGAAATAAGGCTTGGTAGGTGATAAAAAGAGTTTGTTTAGGTGAATTATAATAATAAGACCCTAGAAAAGTGTGAAAGTGTGTTACAACACTTTACAACACTTAAGGAAGGCACCACTTGAATTATTTTAATTTGCTAGGGACCAAGACCTAATGTGAATGTGTTATCCACATTACAACATTAAATCAAGGAACAATTAAGCCAAAGTCATAAGGAGGACCCAAATGAGACAAAAAAGTAGAAGGGTTACTTTTTTGGTGTCCTCATTTAGCCCCCACTTTAGTGAGAGGATGAACCTGTTTCAAACTCTTACTAAAGTAGACGAATGCACAATCAAGAGGGGTTCCCATGAACCAATGCTAGAAAGATGGGACAACAACAATCAAGAGGGGTGATCAAGCCCCTAGGATCAAGATATCATGACAAACCAACATAAGCGCAAAGGGAACATGCATGATATCATGGAAAATGACAAGGTACAAGCACACAATGCCAAAGATGAAGGTGAGAAGGAAAAAGAAAGAATGAATCAGATCAAGCTTTGATCATTTTTCCATCCTGATGTGGTTCAAATCTAGGCTGTTTGTCTGGAAAACACATACTCACTCTGAGGCAATGAAACTCATGGCTATCCGTTGGGTGAGAAGGCCTCAAAGGTGAGAAACATACACTAATGGCTGGTATGCACTCACACACACATAGGTGGCTATGGGGAAATTCATGCCTAAGAATGGGCTTCCTGCTCAACCATACCAAAGTTATATCTCCGAATAACTTTAATAAGGCATCACAAAAGAAAATGATCTTTTCGAGCTTCATGAGACAAGCAAAAATTTGTATGCTTGGAGCTCATGAACAAACGCGATGGCACCACAGACATGCAAGATGTGTTATGCAAGGTGACCATATAACAAATGAAAAATGAAACATGTAAAGGATGTTCAAAGGAGTATTGCTTAGTTCATGCGAGGTCTTTAACTTAGGGAACATTGTGTCTAATTTCTCCAAGAGAGGACCAATCAAAGAATAGAAAATTCACAACTTAGGGGATGCAGTGCGTCGCATCAAGCCACCAAGAGGAATATAATATGCTAAGATAGATCATGCTTATGAAGGACAACACACCCAATGTCATCCAAAAAGCGACAAAACACATCATATGAAGTAAGAAGGCTGCAATAAGAACCAAGAAAAATGAAAATGCAAAAGAATAATGCCAATATATGCCCCCACTTTAAAGGAATTGCGACACCATCATTGTGAGAAATTGCTTCAAAGTAGCAAATGAAAAATGCTATGAAAGAAGACATGAGAGCCAACTTGGAAAGCCCTATGCCAAGTCATATGTTTCTGAATTGAGCTACATCATGAATAAGTATGTCACATGTGAGTCAATTTAAGGCATGTAGTCCACATCCCAAGCTTTCTCTTATATGTTTATGAAAGGTTAACAACTAGACAAAAGAGACAACGACAAGTGACGTACGAGGACAAGGCTAACTAACCCCTTGCCCCCACTTAGTGCAGGAAAAAGGTGAGCCGAATAGGATGAAAGTATGTATCAGTTAGAGGAATTAGGTGCTTCAACACAAGGAAGAGCACCACACTCATTGAGATGTTGAATTGTATTGTTTAAAGTCTTAGGTGAAAATGGAGAGAAGGGAGGTAACCCTAAATATTTCTTGAAAGAGTATGATATGTCAGTTTGTTTCGTGTGTTCATTATATCCATAACAATCATCCAAGTCAGATGAAGGGGGTTTATGCTTCTGAGAAGGATGGGTTTCTTTACAAGAACACAAATCCTTTTTAATGTTATGTGTCGTCTCCCCATGATAGATGGGAGTTAGATATCCCCCATCACTATCATAGGTTAATGTTGTTGATGTAGTAACAAGTTGAGCATATAAAACACAAGGTTGTTTTGGTTTAGGTTGTGATATTTCAAACTCTCCCCTAAAGGAAGGTGTGAAACCCCAATCGCTACTAGAACTTGTGTCTAAAAATGAATCATTTGTATATGACTCTTTTGACCATGAGGGTGAGATTTTGGAAATTTTAGTGAAAGAAGGTGTGGAATTTGATGACCCCCAATTATCATGAAAGATTTTTGTTGCAGGTGAAGAATTAGCATCAACTTGTATAGGTTCAAGTTTTGATCTAGGAATGAAAGTATTAGGGGAGTTGGAAATGTTGTGATCAGTTGATTCATAGCTTCATTCATTTGCATCAACTGTGTATATCTCGTTATTGTACTCAAATTTCATTGTACGATGAAGGGTAGATGGGACTCCTTTCATAGCATGAATCCATGGTCTCCCTAGGAGAATATTGTATGGAAGGGGTCCTTGCATGATATGGATAGAGGTAGGAAACACTACAGGTCCGACCTCAATAGGTAATGTGATCATCCCTAGTGGTTGCCTATTAACATGGTCAAAGCCACAAATATGAACATCATTAAGTTGAATGAGATTTTTTTCCATGAAAATTTTGTTTAGGACGTCCATGCTACAAACATTAATTTTTGCTCCATTGTCAATGAGAGTGTGTCTAACTAAGGTTTCATTAATGATCACCTTTATCATCAAGGGATCATTCTTGTTTTGAATCTCAAGCGAGGGTAATTCATGTTTAGGGAATGTGATTTCTGATTGGGTGACTTGCATGGGATGAGAGGAGGATGTTACATTATTCAATTTTATGTAAGATTGGATCTCCTCCTACTTTATTTGCAACATTTCTTGAAATAGAAACTTGAATGTAGGTGATAGTTGAATAAGTTTCCATATAGATATATTAGCAGGAGTCCTTTTGAGGTCGTCAACACTAGGTATGCTAGGTTGAAAAAAAGGTAATGGTGTGGGAGTTATGTGTGGTCCTCTATATGTTTGAGTCACTAAGTTACAACTTAGCTGCTGCAAAACATTATTACGATTAGATTGCATCATGGGTTTCAAGAAATCTCTTAGTTTTTTGTGTGATTCACTAGTGGGAGGGGACTTAGGAAGCTCACTAATTAAAGGAGATCCCACTTGTGTCATCATAACTTCAAGAATCTTGTCTTTATTTGCATGAATTGTTAGTGAAGGGGGTTATAATGTCACTTTATTATCTTCACCTAGAAAAGGTTTAGTGTTTGAAGGATATGTGTCAATGTTCACATTTTCTTGCACCATGATATTCTCCCTAGGAGGAGATTTTTTAGGAGAACTACAAGAAAAATGTTCTGGACATTCAAAGGTTGGTTCTTCTAAAAGGACTTCATCGCAAGTAGGGGAATGATCAATGGTTGAATTTTCTTTCTCAATAAGGGTTTTTCTAGGTGAAGGGGGACAACTAAGATTCTCATGACCGTCATCGATTGTGTTTTCTAATATCAAAGTATCTTCTTCACAACTAGCACAACTAGGAGAGATACTAGGAGAAGAACAAATGTTATTGTCATGATTACCTATGGTTGTGTTGTCTTGTTTATCAATATCATGTCCACTAAGAGAAGAGGAGAGAAACAACTAGGATTCTCAAAACTCTCATTGATTGGTTCTTCTAACACCAAAATATCTTCTTCACGAGGAGAGATATTAGGAGAAGAACAAATATGATCATTAGGAATGTCCAAGGTTGTTTTCTTTTGCACTAAAACACTCTGATAGGGAGAGGATATGAATTTTTTCTTAGAATTCCTAGATATGTAAGACATGAACATTTTTTGAATAAAAATGAAAAGCACTTGTAACCATTTCATGCAATGTTTCAGCAATGTAAATAATGTATATCCAAAGATACAAAACACTTTTATCCAATGTATGCAAAGCTTTAAGAATGCAAACAATGTATATCCCAAAATAAAAAAAGCACTTTTATCAAACTTATGCAATGTTTTATGAATGTAAGCATTGTATATGCAAAAGTGAAAAGTAATTTTATCCATGTGATGCAAAGTTTTAGAAATGTGAGCATTTTTAGATCTAATGATGCTTGTAATTGAAATGTTTTCAAAAATGACTACCCTAAATTGATGTTTTTGACCTAGATGCATAAAACAAATGTTCCCAAAACTTTCTAGACTTATATTATATGATACTAGGGGGATTAGGAAGCACAAAAAAAATGAGGTTTCTGACATTGTAATAGATGGTTAAAAATTTGGAATGGGACTAATTTGCCCAGAATGGCGAATGAGTCCAAGTAAGGGTTTTTTTTCAATTTTTTAAAAAAATTTCAATTGGTTTTGATGGATTTGATGTTGGATGACCTGAAGGATAAATGTAAATGCAGATTTTATATGACTTTTAATGATTTGAGATGTAAAAATTTAAACTATATGCACTTTCACTAATGCAAAATTTTAAAACCCTAGAATGCAAATTAACTAATGCAAAATGTAATGCAATGTTAATGCAAGATAATTATAGGATAATGATGGACTCCAAAATTAGAAAAGAAAGTATTGTAAAGGTAGGTTCACCAAAATTTGGACTATGGAAATGGAGTGCACAACTTCACTTATCCACACCTAAAAGGGGAATGAAGGAAGAGGAATCTGATTTCACAAAGTTCACACTCAAGAACAAATCCTTGAGATTCCAATGCAAGAGAGATTGAAATTTTCAAAGGATATTATTCATAAGGCTAGAAATTGATAAATAAGATTAAATAATAATGCAAAACTAAGGAAATGCAAAATGTTTGAAAACACACTGTGATATACAAAATGACCTAAATATGCAAACAAACTGTAACAAAAAATAATGAGACTGAAGATGTGCACCTGGAAACTAGAAAGTGAAGGAGGAGCTCTGGAATCCTGAAGAATTCACTATTGAAGCCCACTGGGACTCATACGCCAAGTTGGGCAATTTAGTCATGTTTTGGGAAGATTTTGTTGGAACAGGTTTCAAACAACTGGGTACTCAGAACTGCAAAATATTTGTTTTGGGCCTAGAAGTGGGACTCATACGCCACTGATGGAAACTTAGTCCACTTCTAGATTTTGGAAAAATAAAAAGTGCAATCTGTAGCTCCTGGTCCGCACTTCAACTCCTGATAGGTTTCCAGATCCAAAACTACAGAATTTAATCTGTAGGTGTCCTCCTAGCTTATTTTAAGGCTTTGATCACTTTGAATGACTTTGAAAAATTGTTGACAACTTTTCACACCTTTCTCTTTGACAAATCTGCAAACAAGACCTACAAAACACATGCAAAGAGGGGGACAAATTGTTGAGGGTTAGTGAATAGGGGTTTACCTTGGTCAAACTCTAGTTCGATAATTAAAATCTTGAAAATGAAATGAAATGAAAAGAGAATGATGAATGAACAGCATGCAATGCTACAACTCACCAAACTCTTGAAGTAGAAATATGAAGATATACAAGTAGAAGCTCCAATGTATGTAGATTTGAGAATGCTTGAAAATGCCTAGAATGCTTGAGTGAATGATTGAAAATTGATTGAATGATTAAGTGAATGAATAGGGGGTGAAATGAGAGGAAAAATCCTATATTTATACACAATTATGAAATATTTCCCGAAAATACCACATCACAGGCCAACCTTAGGTCTTAGAAAATAATAAACCACCAGAAATTTGAAATTATTTTGATTTTTGAGCCAAAAGGGACTCATTCGCCCCTAGTGGCGAATGGATCCCACTTAGGCATTTTAAGTGGGTGTTAGAAATTAAGTGTATTAAATGATGTTTATCAGGATTATTTTCAAAAATACACTTAAGTAAGGCTTGTGAGTGTAAAATGGGGCCAATTAAAGCATAAGAAAGGGTTAAATTATTGGTGACAAGCCTAGAAAAGCATGAAAATTTGTTACAACACTTTAAAACACATTGAAATAAGGCTTGGTAGGTGATAAAAAGAGGTTGTTTAGGTGAATTATAATAATAAGACCCTAGAAAGTGTGAAAGTGTGTTACAACACTTTACAACACTTAAGGAAGGTACCACTTGAATTCTTTTAATTTGCTAGGGCCCAAAACCCAATGTGAATGTGTTATCCACATTACAACATTAAATCAAGGCACAATTAAACCAAAGTCACAAGGAGGACCTAAATGAGACAGAAAAAGTAGAAGGGTTACTTTTTTGATGTCCACAGACATGATATGGAAGTGGTTAATGCAGGATCTTATAATGTTGTGATTTAAAATAAAATTTGCTTGTTAGTTAACTCATGTTATCATTCTAGTTAATGAAGTGATTCTTGTTTGATAGTTATGTTAGTAGTGTAGTCATGGAACCTTAGAGGACTTAGGTTTAGATTACAAGATTATCTTATGTTATGCAATCTATTGTGTATTTCATTTAAAAAATAAAATTGTTCCATTATTAAGTCTTGTAACATGTGTTGTCCTCCGGGGTTCTGTGGCGGGGCGTTACACTTTGAGGGAGATACCTCTAATAGTCTTCAATAAGAACATAATACTCAACATGAAGATAATAACCCATTTATACCTCTTATATATAACATATTTATGCCTAGAAGATATCACCTAGGATGACCTAGATAACTTTATATAAGCCTTAGGCCAACCTAAATAACTAAATAATAGTATAATAAATTAATGACTTAATTAATAGATAAGGTAGCCACAAGTTGACTACTCATAACACTATACACACTATAGTGGTAGGGGGCATAAAACTCAAGCTCCAAGAGGGTTGTTGTATATCATAATAACTTATTCATTCTAATACAATTCAATGCTATATATCCAAGTAATCCACACTTTTTAAATGTTTTTCTACATAAATGTCATGTTTTGTTTTATAGTAATTTATTTTTATTTTTCAACAATGTGATAATATTTATTTTATTTTTATTTTAAAAATCTTTTATTTCTTCAAATGTGAAATTGTCTACAAATTACACGTGAATGTCTTCATTTTTTGTCATGTAAGTTTCTATTGGTGTTTGTCTTGTTTTGTTTGCTTAATCTATAGGTTTGTTCATATGTTTCACATGTATCTCTTTCTTTGTCTTGTGAAGAGATCTATGACTATTATTTTTGGAGGCAATTATGATTTGAAAAATTTGATAGATTGAACATGTTCATTGTTTCATATGCATTGTATTAATTTATAAATATTAATCTTTGTTGGTTTGTTTATGATAATTGTTTTCTTATTATGAATTATGATTGGTAATTTGAATTATATTCTCCATTCAATTTACTTTATAACAATATAAATTATAATTATTCTAGAAGAAACAATATTGTATAATTTTGTGAGGTTAGTTGGCAGTGCAAAACTCCTTCATACATATACTAGTGCTTGATACCCATACTCTTAGTTTCATTTGTATAATGTAAGATAACTACTAAAATAAAAAATCTCATCCTTCAAGTCCACTTTGTAACGCTCCCACCGAGAACCCTACAGGAAAAAACCTAAACAACGAAAAAATGGACAATTTTTTTTTTAAAGTACAACATAACATAAGATGTAAATTAACATACAATACATGTAATGCAATTATATCAATGTAATAAAAACCATGTCCTCTGGTGTACACGTGACAACATTACTAAACATGAACCCACTTCTTAACGATACTGAACGAATCTCAAGATTACATTGTGAACCCATAATATAGAATAAGTAAACAAATGCACATACATCAATAAATGAACACGTAACATAATCAAGTGTACATATATATACATTACAATGATCAATTAGAGTGACCAAGTACAACACAGTTATGATATGGAATTACATCGTTCAAGGATTACATCAATACAATGGTACTTCCCAACATGAATGGGAATAGTACAATAACATGAAATAATACAACTAAGAAGAATGAGTTCCAACACCAAGACAAGATCCAACTCTGGTACATCCCTGGAGTTTCTGCATGAGGGACCACTCTGCACATCTGGAACTTCGGATGGGGAACCCAATGGGGTGCTTAGCACATTCCACCTGAATGTGTGTGGACCCAAAAGCCCACCCACCATGCTAGGAGTTGACAAGAAAGATCCTCAACCAAAAAGTCAAGCGAACCAATGTCAACCAAGACTCCAAAACAAAGGTAGCAGCAACAAAAGACAACAATCCCATAACATTGCCAACACATAACCACAACAAAAATAATGAAAAGTCCAACAAGAACCAATTACCAATATTATAGATCAACACTAAATAACTATAAGAGGTGCCATCAACAATAGGATCCAAAGCCTTCAAATGAGATCACAATATCAAACAACAATAAATATCAAAGGCACCTTTCATTATCATCAATACAGTTTCCATGAGGCATATATGCAACACTAAATGACAGAAAGGAGGCTTTAGCAACAAACATCAAGAAACAATTGCCTCAACAAACATAAGATACAACTTGATGCAGAAGCATCCAGTGGTGTAAGGGCAATCTTGCATCACCCAAAAATAGCTAAATTTCAAGTTTCTTGGTTTTTAGATGCTTTTACATTTTTGGATACCCTTTTCGTCAAAATGAAATTCCCAATTTACAGTTTTTATTTTCTATTCCTGGGTTGAAAGATATTGCAGTTTTAGTTTCCTAGATTTGCACCTGAAAATATTTCGAGTTAGATTTGAGGCACTTAGAGTTCCCGGAACTGTCCCGAAGCTTTCCGAAATTGGCGTAGCGGATTTCAAGCGCGTTATTGACTTCGAGAGCTTTCCAACGGTTCAAATGGTTCGCGAATCGGAGTCCCGGATCAAAAGTTATGGCCCCGAGAAGTGGGCACACTTTCTAGAAGATACAATTGCAAATGCTCTTTTGAAATTTGAACTTCATGTTGTAAATTTTCGGCGCGAAACCGCCTAAACTCAAATTTGAATGTTGTTTTGGCTCAAAACTAATGAGGAGCTCTATTTATGGGTGGGTTTCTAATTTTTGGGTAACTTTTTGGGGGACAAGCTCGCATATTGCGAAAGGGTTATTCTGTAGCTTTCTGTAACTTGCATGTGTTGTAGAACTTGGGGATTGAGATCCTCTGCATGTAAGAAGCTCCATTTTCTGAATAATAAAATTATTCTCTTGTTTGTGGGTTATTTTATGTGTCTCGTGCTGTGCCCTCACCACAACCGCTTCTAGAGGAAAACAAAAACAATCACAAGGGATACTACGAGAGAGTGTCATCGCACGACCCTATCATGGGTTATCTTGGCTGCCTCTCACTAGGCACTAACCCCATAGGGTGACACGTGTGGGACCACTAGCCTCTCATGAGGATGAGGCAACGATCTTGTCAACCACGACCTTCTTAGCCCACCCTTAGTCTGCGAAAGCACTAACAACGTGGATGAGACAACTTACTTATCTTTAGTTAATGTACTACCCAAACTCACTAGTTAATTTTATTAGGTTTTCACTTATATAACCAAATCTTCCATGGGTTATCTAGGCTGCCCCTTTGTGCGCCCTCCCCCACGAAGAACCACTCTCCCTAATAGCTTCGAAATAAAACTCACAACAACCAGGGGTGTACTGAACATTAAAGCCACAAAGCCAGTGCACGTGCGAGGCATGAACCATCTCACCCAAGAATCACAATGAAGGAAAAATAACAACATAAGGTAACACCCACAAGAATCAAAACAAAGGTTAGATCATGAAATTCTGACAACACAATTTCCCACTGCCTCTGGAAGCCTACTAAACAAACTTCCCTTGACTCCAACAGGGAAAGTGTCAATGCTATGAGTTCCCACAAGACTAAATATGAAAGCACATAAAATTGAAATTGATTCAATGGAAAAAAAAGATCGCATTTAGCAAGGAAACATAAACACCCTACTTAATCCTCATATCTCAATCAAGTAATGCGCTAAAATCCAACATACTCCATGAAAAATTCAATAGATAAGATCTCCTCAAATCAAAACAACCCAAGAGGAAGACATTAATAAATAAGAACGAAACCATAAAGATCAACCCTTAAATGCACAAATTCAATCCATTTATCAGTCGTAAAGAATAGTAGACAGTTAATTGCATCCTATTAATTTGTCCCTTATGAATTCATTTAAGAACTTGTATAAACATATTTACTACAAGTAACTGAGTAAACATTATAACATGAAATCAACGTCTAATATCAATCCAACTATTAACTAATTAAGAACCAAGGCGTCTTTCAAGGATAATGTATTTCATTTATTTAAATACCAAAACATTAACTTCACAAAACAAAAGAAAGGAACTTCAAGAACATATAAATCATCACTTACATTTTACCTGGGTTTAGTAGGAAGACATCTAAAATTATTAAAGGAATTATTTAAACATACTCTTTAATCTTCTTAGTACATATTTTGACTTCCCAAGATTGCATTTTATTCTAAATCATAATTCACACTTATAGACAACGAATTTACAATTTCAAAGAACATTCTAAACAATCAATTTACATTTTATTTTTATATTGATTATAAAGTCTTTTAATATAGTTAACGAGCTTATAAGAACACATTTTATTAGTATCACACTTCACATTCCCCTCAACAAATTTACTCTTAATGTTACATCCCTAACTTTAACTCTGTTTTACTTTTTACTTTTGAAGTAATCAGTAGATGATTACACATGATTCAATGATTAGATGTTTAGGAAAAATGTCTAGAAAAATCAATATTTTCTTGAGTTACGTTTATTTCACTAAAATTGTCATGTGTTTAAAAGTTGTCAAGATGTGATGACTTCATGAGGATTATGAAATTATTATTAATACACTAATCTTTAGTTGGTGATGGAAAATTGCATTCAGGAATCAAGTTTCCACCCTCCGAGAAAGGGAGGGAGAGCATCATTGGAGAGAAGGGTATAGATACAAGGAATATAACAGGTTGTCGCCATCTTAAGTCTTGTGTTGGTGTTAATTAGAAAACCTAGTTGAGTCAAGTAAGTGGTACTCAACCTTTGAGTGTAAGTCAATATTTCTTGTCGACAATTGTTGATTTATGTTAAGGAAAGTTTGACTGTCGATAAATATTAGTCGATAGTCATTAGTTCTCATGTGTTTGGATTGGTTATACTCGAAAGAGAGTATATATATATATGAATATGCTAGTGGTTTAGCTATAGTTTTGGTATTGCTTGGTCGAAATACCAATATATTAATTTATTTATATGTTTGATTTTGATGTTCTGCAAGATTGTGAGGGGGAGAGTACCTCGACCCCATTCACACATCTTGTCGGATAATGTATAACGACGTCTGTTAGTATGCATTGTTTATGCAACATTTAATTGACATATGTATTTACATGTTTAACATGATCTATTAGGATATTTTGTACCTAATAGGAGAAAATGGAGGATTAAAGGGGAGTGGTCAAAAGGATCCACTACTCCACTTCTTGCTTGCAAGCAAAACTTGTTTTAAGGAAAAGACTTTGCCTATGTATCCGCGGCATGATGGAGATACCTGTAAAAGAAAACGGTAATTTGAACTGACTTATAGGATGAAGATATATATATATATATATGTATATATATATATATATATATATGTATATATATATATATATATGTATATATATATATGATTGTTGTGTGCAAGGTCGACCCTCGTGTTATATGTTAGAAGTTGTGATTTACGAAATAAGTATATACTTCACCACTAAAGGTTTGGAGAATGAATAATATCCATGCTTGGAAGGATATCACTTATTATTTTAGCAAAATCTCTAACACTTATCAATTCGTACCCATGATGGCATGCTCAATGATTGGTCGTTGTCACTCGCTGAGTCACCCACGCGTGCTGGAGTGTTGTTGCAACCGCCAGTAGTGGCCTTAACTATCAATCAAGAAACTGTTATGTAGGGTTGGAGGCGTCAAGAGAATGGATAGTTTTTTAACTATCTCGGTATGGTGTGTAGAGGGGGAAGGAGAGGGCAGCAAAGAGTCCTTGGCCTGTTCATGGACAGGAGCTTTTGCAAGAAATAAGTTTAAAGAAATATGCTTGTGATAGTAAGACAACGGGTTAATGGGGCTCTCACACTTTTGGAGGTGATGACAATTGGCTACAGACTGGGGAAGGAAGACGTCATCACCCTTAAGGATGGGACTGGTCGAGGGAATGGGGGCTCGTTGTGAAAGATATTACCACAATATTAGAAGAGATTAAGAAGGGAGAAAGGAAGGTGGCCTCTGGTGGGTGAAAGTCTATATGGGAGGTTGTGCTCTCACTATGCTAGGAAGAAGATAGAGGGTAAGCAAGAACATGGAACCGAACGGGGAAAGATTGCATTCAAAGACTTCATTCAGGTAGAATGAAAGTTTGTAAGAACATTGTATTTCATTTGTTTACATTCTAATTTTGTATCAACTGCGTTGAGCCTTTCATAGAAAATTTATTATATTAAGTTTCATGGAAACATTCTTATTTGTAGAGGCTTGAGGTTGATAAGGCCGAGTCGCATAGTGCCACATATTTACTGTGTTTAAGCTTGAGGCTTGAGACCGAGCTTCAATACTTATACCTTGTACGGTCCATGCTAATAACTCGCGACCACAGAAGTCAAACTATATTGTAATGTATGATGTGCTATGTTTGTGGTTCTAGACCACAAAAGCCGGGCCTTACACATAGAAACCCATACTGTGACTGTGGCTTGAGGCCATCATGGTTGGGCCCCGCATAAACCCCAATGTATATATACGTCGAATAACGATGTGGCAGTGATAAAAAAGGGGTTAAGACTCATATAATGAGTCGAGCTTGAGGTATTCAAGGCATAAGAAGTGTCGAACAATAATGTTTATTACTTATTAGTGGTTACGGTCTGCATATACTAACATATCCATCATGACTGTGCGGATGGCCAATACGGCCTTAAATCAAAACTGTGCTGCAACACTCAAATCAAATGTTGATTCAATTTGCATGAAAACCGATTATGGGTAAATAAGGGTTATAAAACAAATATAACCTTAATGGGGATAGTGTTTATCACCCAAAGCTCATAAGGTTAATTAGAGCTATTCACCATTATGAAACCATTCTTTTTGGTTAAGGAAAGGTATTCCTTGAGTAATTAGAATATGATTCTAACTTACATGATACATTAAATTGATGTTGCGGGCCATGAAAGGCCTAGGGTGGTGAATATGGTTCACTTTATGATATAAATTTATAGAGGAACAAGGTGACGTGGACTCACTAGTTCCTTGTCACGAAAGTAACCCATTGAGTCATAAACCAGCTTATGATGGGACTTTAGTGTCCAAGCATGGATGATGAATCAAATTGATTCCACTTTTTACTTGACCTAGAGAGAAAGGTCAATATGAATTTATTGTAGGACATGACAACTTATAAATCAGGTCAGCGTGGTGGACATACAACAATGTTCATTGTGCAAAGTATATGTATGTAAATCTTTGGCCAAAGTAATGCATTTGTCTGCATGCATTGTTGGTCCACAATGTTCTAGATGTATTAGTGTCTCCAATTGTGTCATACATAGTTAGAGTGGATCTATAGTTGTGTGACCGTGAGACATTAGGAAGGACACAACACCAAATACTCTGATGGCTAATCTATGGGTTTCTAATATCTAACCTTGAGCATTATGGAATGATAGTATTCTTTTAGATATTATATTAGTAAGGAAATACCTCAAATACTATTCTTATTTATGTTACGTGAAATTTGAACTTGAGCAATGCCATGTGGTCTAGGAAAGACTAGAAGCATTTTGTTCGTACATTTTGTTACACTTAAGTTATTACCTTTGGGAAACAAAGAAGTTGTTATTTCCATGTAATGGGTTAAGAGAAGCTAAGCCCTGGTATTGAAACAAGGAGGATATAGGAAATCTATAACTCTTGTGCCAGATATGACATTGTAGGTATATATATTGATTGACAGTGTAAGGTCGAGAAAACCATATTTGATCGACAGTGAAAGGTTGAGAAAACCATTGAACAAGACAGGAAGAGTCTTAGTACACACTTTAAGAGATTCCTTGATAATGTTGAAACTCGATTTAACGCATCAAGATGTTGTGTATTGAATCTTGAGAGTAAAATGACAAGAAGTCATAAACCCTAGATATTGCAAGGATGCAATAAGGGACTTTTAAAAGGTTTGGAATAGCTAAATTTTTACATTGAATGAATATCCTAGATTAAAGATTAGATCTAAGTTAAATGGGCTAGAATGGATTGTCTATATAGACTAGTTTGTGTCTAGAGTACCAAATAAAGTAAGTAAACTATAGGATGAGACAGTTCCAAGACGAGTCAAAGGTGTGTGTCTAGATGGCATGACCAATCTGAATGATCATACTCAGCTAGAAGGGATCTAGAATTGTATGGTCGATTGAGTTTTGTAGGACACATCCCTAGGACTTAGATGGAGAAACTTGACAGTTCCTTATATCTATACTCTTCAAGAAGGGCCGGGTCACTTCCAGTTAGGAAGTGCGTGGGGGACCACTTGAGTCCGTGGTTGGAGGAAAAGCACTTTGATGATGCTCTCCCTTTGTAGTAGTAGACTCTCTGAGGCTTGTGAAGATAGAAATCAACATTCCAGATGTGGTGAACTCCATGTTTTGGCTTATGACAGTCAAAACCTATGAGGTAAAACTATTCTTTATGCTAAGTGTATCTTATGTGATATAAATGAATATTGTAAGGAATTATCTTGATTCTAGTTATGATTACATGTGAATTCAAGTTTTAATTTTAACTGGAAAAGTTATACTTTATTCTTGTGCTTATGCAAATGATTAAAAAAAAATTCTCTCTCAGGTTTACTAAGTTTATTTACCTTCTAGTAAATTCTTGAGTTTACTTGTGTATTAAGAGGATGGATGTTACTTATGGTATCAAAGAAAATCGGGTTCAACACATGGACCTATGAGCTCATTACGAGAAAACTTGTTAAACATTAGTAGATTGGCTAAGGCTAAAGCTTGTTGATGCCAGAATGGCATAAGGAAAAACCAAGGAAATTGTCTGGAAGACTAGCTCCCCAAAATTTACCCAAGTCAATGGCATAGAGAAGGCCAACGAAGGAGTTAAAAACTCCAAGAGAAAAACCATTCCATTTAGGTTGTATATTGAAAGATTTTGAGACTCTGACTAGAAAGGTAAAACCTTAGTCCTTAGTCAGTTACTAATCAGACTAAGAGCTTGGGTAGAGCAGTGTTTGTATGAATTTAATACTACTCTTCTTTTTCAAGAATTTAAGAATGGAAGGACTCGAAAGTAATCAACCAGGTGCTGGAGCATTTGATCATTGGAAATCCTTGAAACTATACCAACGACACTTAGATAAGATGGGTTTTAGTCTAAGTTTTAGATGGCTTGGGAATGAGCCAAGTGGAATAAATGGTTCAATAAGGATGAGTAGTGCCATACTGGCATTAAAAAAATAAAAAGTTGAGAACTAGGTACTTTCCTTTTGGTTGAGCTAGAAAGTACAACTACAATGGTGAATGTAATCATCATCGAGATATTTAGTCAAATTGTTAACTTGTTTAATAAGTAACCTATTCAGTGAAGTAAGGAATAGAGTTTTAATGCGAAACGAAAAAAAGAAGTTTGTATTCCTATTGTATCCTCGTATAAAATGATCTTAGGATATCATCTGACAGGTGAATGATAGACACTCCAAGAAATAGGAGTGAATATGATATAACCTTTTCACTTGCAAAATTTTTGAGCATGGTGAAAGTCTTAAGGGACTTATTTGTTGATGCACTTGTAACCAAATCTCTAACCCATTGTAAGCTTTTGGAAAATCCAAATACAGTGCAACAATCTACTCCCTTGTAGTGACTAAGTCCAGTCACGTGGTGCATTAATAGTGTTCTTCTGGATTTTGATACTTGGATTTTTGGCGAAATTCCTTTTTAATACTGGAAAGGATTGTCATCGTTTTATTTCTTTATTTGAAAGGTTCTAGCCACCGAATTTTGAAGATTGTTTATCTTATGGCCAATAGGTCAAAATTTGATTTATTGTTGGAAAAGAGCTCATTCGATGATTTATTGTTGAAATTAAAATTGCTTATTATTTGATGTTGAGTTAAGTTTTGTGGTGGCTATACAAGAAATTTTTGGTTGTTCATTGTGTTTGATGTAATGTTCTTTTCTATCATGTCCTGGATGGGCCTCTAATGGTTTGTGTAAGGGAGTAAATTGTAAAATGCACCGGGTAAGTCCTTAGCTTTACAGATGAAAGAAACCTTGTGTGGAAAGGAATTGGTTCCTAATCCCTTTAGGGTTATATAATTAATATGTAAGCTATCTGAAGGAGGTCTTATGCAGATATCACTTTTGAACCATGTGTTATGGTATGTGGGTCGACAGATAGTCCAGTAAGCCCAAGTAAATAGTCTCTCCAAGTCGAGCAGGGTGGTGAACCATTACTACGTGGATTGAAAAGCGTATGTATATTAAACTATGGTCATAGTGAGTTTCGTTGCCACTACGTGCACTCGTCAGTTCAAAATACTCTGGACACTTAGCTAACCAGAATTGTAGTACTTAGTAGGAGGGTATCCTTAGTAGTGCGACAAATTTGGTTAAGTGGGGGTACACACCAAAGCTTAGATGGCAACTGTGAGGGTTTCCAACACAACCTTTCATTGAAAAGTAGGTCTGCTTCCAGTTAGGAAGTGTGCAGAGGAACCACTTAAGTCCATGGTTGAAAAGGGAAAAAAAATAGCCAATTGATGCTTTCCCTCTTTTCAGTGGCATGCCGAGTCTTGGAGGACAGATGAACTAGAAATGGAATTTTGATCCTTTCTCTTGTATTTACTTATTAGCTTATTATAATGATGTATGAAATAAATGAAATTGGTACTTGATGAAAAACCTTTTTAGCTAGAAAGGCGAAGGTTGATGTTACTCTTTGTATCTTACATGAGGAATAGTGGTACCTTACCTGCTTAATGTTGTTAACCTTTGGTAAAGTTCTCTTCGTAAACTTGTGTTGAAAGTAGTTGATTGCTACATGTAGAAAGAGACATCCACCATTTATGGTGTTTGATATAACTTCTCTAATTCTGCTATCAAGGTGACTCCATTTGAGACGTTGGATAGGAAAAGAGGTCGAACTCCTATAAGCTAGGTAAGCTAGAAGATAGGATTAACATTAGTCCTGAAATGTTGGAAGAAATGGATAAACAAATCAAATTGATCAAAGAGATTGGTGAAAGCTGATAATAAATAGAAAAGCTAAGTAAATTCCAACCGTACACTAACACAATTCTTGACTGGAGAAGAAAAGTTTCATAAAGTAAGGAATGTTTTCCAAACTAGCTCCTAAAAATAAAGTAATCTTCAAAATTATTGAAGTTATCAATTCGATTGATTACATAATTATTCTATTCTCAGCTATTAGCAGGAGGTAAAATGATTTATATGAATTACATTTGAAAGTATATAACATATGATAATTATATTCTCAGAATGCTTTACAGGTATAGAGCCAGGGAGTGGTCATGATCAAGCTTCTTAAAATGCAAGGTCCAGTGGGACCGGTATCTAAAGGGTAAAATGCCATGGAAAGTTTAACATGATTTTATATCAAATATTTTCTAAATTTCTTATGCTTTTGCAGGATAAACAAAATATTTATCTTAATAAGATTTCTGATGCATTTGATCATCAAGGACGATGACTGTTACGAGGAGAGATATGTTACATCCCTAACTTTAACTTTGTTTTAATTTTTACTTTTGAAGTAATTAGTAGATGATTATGCATGATTCAATGATTAGATGTTTAGGAAAAATGTCTGGAAAAATCAATGTTTTCTTGAGTTACGTTTATTTCACTAAAATTGTCATGTGTTTAAAAGTTGTCAAGAAGTGATGACTTCATGAGGATTATGAAATGATTATTAATACACTAATCTTTAGTCAGTGATGGAAAATTGCATTCAGGAATCAGGTTTCCACCCTCCGAGAAAGGGAGGGAGAGCATCATTGGAGAGAAGGGTATAGATACAAGGAATATAACAGGTTGTCGCTATCTTAAGTCTTGTGTTGGTGTTAATTAGCAAACCTAGTTGAGTCAAGTAAGTGGTACTCAACCTTTGAGTGTAAGTCAATATTTCTTGTCGACAATTATCGATTTACGTTAAGGAAAGTTTGACTATCAATAAAGATTAGTCGATAGTCATTAGTTCCCATGTGTTTGGATTGGTTATATATATATGATTGTTGTGTGCAAGGTCGACCCTTGTGTTATATGTTAGAAGTTGTGATTTACGAAATAAGTATATACTTCACCACTAAAGGTTTTGAGAATGAATAATATCCATGCTTGGAAGGATATCGCTTATTATTTTAGTGAAATCTCTAACACTTATCAATTCGTACCCATGATGGCATGATCAATGATTGGTCGTTGTCGCTCACTGAGTCACCCACGCGTGCTGGAGTGTTGTTGCAACCGCCAGTAGTGGCCTTAACTATCAATCAAGAAACAATTATGTAGGGGTGGACGCATCAAGAGAATGGATAGTTTTTTAAATATCTCGGTACGGTGTGTAGAGGGGGAAGGAGAGGGCAGCAAAGAGTCCTTGGCCTGTTCATGGACATGAGCTTTTGCAAGAAATAAGTTTAAAGCAATATGCTTGTGATAGTAAGACAACGGGTTAATGGGACTCTCACACTTTTGGAGGTGGCGACAATTGGCTACAGACTGGGGAAGGAAGATGTCATCGCCCTCAAGGATGGGACTGGTCAAGGGAATGGGGGCTCGTTGTGAAAGATATTACCACAATATTAGAAGAGATTAAGAAGGGAGAAAGGAAGGTGGCCTCTGGTGGGGGAAAGTCTATATGGGAGGTTGTGCTCTCACTATGCTAGGAAGAAGATACAGGGTAAGCAAGAACATGGAATCAAACGGGGAAAGATTGCATTCAAAGACTTCATTCAGGTAGAATGAAAGTTTGTAAGAACATTGTCTTTCATTTGTTTGCATTCTAATTTTGTATCAACTATGTCGAGCCTTTCATAGAAAATTATTGTATTAAGTTTCATGGAAACATTCTTATTTGTAGAGGCTTGAGGTTGATAAGGCCAAGTTGCATAGTGCCACATATTTACTATGTTTAAGCTTGAGGCTTGAGACCAAGCTTCAATACTTATACCTTGTACCCATGCTAATAACTTGCGACCACAAAAGTCAAACTATATTGTAATGTATGATGTGCTATGTTTGTGGTTCTAGACCACAAAGTCCGGGCCTTACACATAGAAACCCATACTATAACCGTGGCTTGAGGCCATCATGGTTGGGCCCCGCATAAACCCCAATGTATATATACGTCGAATAACGATGTGGCAGGGATTAAAAAAGGGGTTAAGACTCATATAATGAGTCGAGCTTGAGGTATTCAACGCATAAGAAGTGTCGAACAATAATGTTTATTACTTATTAGTGGTTACGGTCTGCATATACTAACATATCCATCATGATTGTACGGATGGCCGATACGGCCTTAAATCAAAACTGTGCTGCAACACTCAAATCAAATGTTGATTCAATTTGCATGAAAATCGATTGTGGGTAAATAAGGGTTATAAAAAAAATATAACCTTAATGGGGATAGTGTTTATCACCCAAAGCTCATAAGGTTAATTAGAGCTATTCACCATTATGAAACCATTATTTTTGGTTAAGGAAAGGTATTCCTTGAGTAATTAGAATATGATTCTAACATACATGATACATTAAATTGATGTTGTGAGCCATGAAAGGCCTAGGGTGCTGAATATGGTTCCCTTTATGATATAAATTGATAGAGGAACAAGGTGACGTGGAGTCACTAGTTCCTTGTCACAAAAGTAGCCCATTGAGTCATAAACTAGCTTATGATGGGACTTTAGTGTCCAAGCATGGACGATGAATCGAATTGATTCCACTTTTTACTTGACCTAGAGAGAAAGGTCAATATGAATTTACTGTAGGACATGACAAATTATAAATTGGGTCAGTGTGGTGGACATACAACAATGTTCATTGTGCAAAGTATATTTATGTAAATCTTTGGCCAAAGTAATGCATCTGTCTGCATGCATTGTTGGTCCACAATTTTCTAGGTGGATTAGTGTCTCCAATTGTGTCATACATAGTTAGAGTGGATCTATAGTTGTGTGACCGTGAGACATTAGGAATGACACAACACCAGATACTTTGATGGCTAATCTAAGGGTTCCTAATATCTAACCTTGAGCATTATTGAATGATAGTATTCTTTTAGATATTATATTAGTAAGGAAATACCTCGAATACTATGCTTATTTATGTTACGTGAAATTTGAACTTGAGCAATGCCATGTGGTCTAGGAAAGACTAGAAGCATTTTGTTTGTACATTTTGTTACACTTAAGTTATTACCTTTGGGAAACAAAGAAGTTGTTATTTCCATGTAATGGGTTAAGAGAAGCTAAGCCCTGGTATTGAAACAAGGAGGATATAGGAAATCTATAACTCTTGTGCCAGATATGACATTGTAGGTATATATATTGATTGACAGTGTAAGGTCGAGAAAACCATATTTGATCGACAGTGAAAGGTTGAGAAAACCATTGAACAAGACAAGAAGAGTCTTATTAACACTTTAAGAGATTCCTTGATAATGTTGAAACTCGATTTAACACATCAAGATGTTGTGTATTGAATCTTGAGAGTAAAATGACAAGAAGTCATAAACCCTAGATATTGCAAGGATGCAATAAGGGACTTTTAGAAGGTTTGAAATAGCTAAATTTTTACATTGAATGAATATCCTAGATTAAGGATTAGATCTAAGTCAAATGGGCTAGAATGGATTGTCTATACAGACTAGTTTGTGTCTAGAGTACCAAATAAAGTAAGTAAACTATAGGATGAGATAGTTCCAAGATGAGTCAAAGGTGTGTGTCTAGATGGCATGACCAATCTGAATGATCATACTCAGCTAGAAGGGATCTAGAGTTGTATGGTCGATTTAGTTTTGTAGGACACATCCCTAGGACTTAGATGGAGAAACTTGACAGTTCCTTATATCTATACTCTTCAAGAAGGGCCGGGTCACTTCTAGTTAGGAAGTGCGAGGGGGACCACTTGAGTCCGTGGATGGAGGAAAAGAACTCAGATGATGCTCTCCCTCTGTAGCAGTAGACTCTCTGAGGCTTGTGAAGATAGAGATCAACATTCTAGATGTGGTGAACTCCATGTTGTGGCTTACGATAGTCAAAACCTATGAGGTAAAACTATTCTTAATGCTAAGTGTATCTTATGTGATATAAATGAATATTGTAAGGAATTACCTTGATTCTATTTATGATTACACGTGAATTCAAGTTTGAATTTTAACTGGAAAAGTTATACTTTATTCTTGTGCTTATGCAAATGATTAAAAAAAAAAATTCTCTATCATGTTTACTAAGTTTATTTACCTTCTAGGAAATTCCCTAGTTTACTTGTGTATTAAGAGGATGGATGTTACACTTAATTATGCTCCCGCTACACATATATGTCTATACCTATATCTATTTTTATATATACATATTTATATCTTAATATTGAAATTACAACTTAACATGATCTAATATCGATATTCCAAATTACTAATTGGCATAATAAATTTCCAATATAACCAAAGTTTACATTCATATATTCTCATACATATATAATTATATACATTCAATCAAATAGATTGAGTTGCAGTTCTAACAATGTAAAATAAGATATTAAAAGATAATCACTAATTTTGAAAGCAACATATAACAATATATCTGCATACATATATATATATATACCAAATTAAATCAATAATCAAATGCCATATGAACAACTCAAATGTAACTTTAAGGAACTACTGATTCACAATTCTTTTTCCTCTATTTTAACTTCTCAATATATTCTGCTTACAAGACCATTTATTGAAAGGAAAATGTTTTCAAATAACTAAATTCCTAGTGAATTTCCAACATCCATCATTTAAGTTTTATTTAACATATGCATATATACATATATATATTTCAAAAACCAACCAAAAGTGCAAACTATCGAAATAAATTCTTATACCCCAACCTACGCATTTTGATTAGATTCCGAGCACAACATAAACCCTTCGGTAACCATTCCCTAAACAGTACATCAAATATAAATATATACAAGATTATATGACTATGTTCCAAGACACATATAATCCATTTCCATGTAACAAAACCAATATAATTTTGTGTGCTCTAAGTTCAATGAATGATCGGATGGATGCCCCTACGAGCCGATATGATGGTAAATATATGTGGTTCAGTCATAAATGAAAAAGAGGAAATAAAAGAGATATAGTTTTAAGAGAACATGGACGCTGTCCTTAAAAGACATACATTACAATCCCTATCTGTCACAAGCTATTTTCTTTTGAGAACATGTAATCACACTTCTGAAGATTACGAAGAGGGATGGCGAAGGTGATCCTCGATGAAGAAAGTCTGTGGAGGGAGGTAGATAGCTTGTATTCCTGTTGCGTAAGCCGTTAATGCTTATTAAGCAGTGTGATATGAGAAATACAAAGGAACATTTTGAAAATGGATATCAACTCTATCCGGTAACTGAAGAGTCTCTATGCTTGGGCGAAATGAGTGCAGAGTATGCACAAGATAGATTTTGCAAGGTAGCGCTCCAAATCCTTCAATTTATAAAGCACTGCGAAACACGTCTTAACATTGTAAGCTTTGCTTATGTTCTAGGCGCACACAGTCACGCAGGTTTGGCAGATGAGGGTTGCGCATGCCTCACACATCAGTAACCCTTATTGCAATACATCTATAGTTGGTCATTAGGTGTGCATGGTTGACCTTCATGCCGCGCTGGTTATCTTGGGGGACACCCTACGCCTTATAACTAGAGATTCAACCAATATAGACAAAGCAATTAATCTGCTGGGAAGAACGATTATGGAAAAAGCAATTATTCTGATGAGAAAGAACAAATACAGAAAAAGCATATCCGTTACAAGATTTCATGCATAAAAAAAAAGTTATCGGATCCTCACGTTTGGCGACAGAGATCTGAGAGATGTGAACCATTTCCATCATTTAAATAGAGACCATGATCTTGCAAAGAAATAATGGTGATGCTAAATGAAACAATTTGAAAATATGCTTGCACAACAATAACACGCACTACATCACACGTCCAAAATTAACGATGGGACATTCAACAAGCATCACCGCGGGGAATGATTGACATGAATGATAGCCCAAGTGCCCAACTAGACGAAGATGAAAATGTGGAAGCCTAGACATGCAATTTCAAGGTTTGGGAGAGGTTGCGGTCAAACACAGAAAGGTTTCGAAACCTGTCCTATCCACCGCTCGAACAGAGTCAATTCGAGCCCATGGAACAGGATAAAGGCTTCCTTCGATCTCAAGGAATGAAACTCTGATAATTTGAATGCGAAAAAGACATTGATGGAATCACAAGACGAAGATATGAGATTTGAATGATTTATTGTATCACTGACAAATGTTTGATGATCTGATTGGGTTGGATTATTCAATATGAAATGTAACATTTAAGAGAAAGCTTGGACAATACCTTGTAACCGCTAAACAGTCATATGCGAAATCTGCTATGAAGCTAGCATTCTTAAAAGACATTAAATAACTATTACCTGACACAATTTACAAACGAGCCGCAGAGGTTGCTGAAATAACTCGAGCCAACTCCAGGGTCTCCCAGGCGTGTCCCCTTTAATGTCAATTCCAAACGCTCCCCTCCTGATGCGATGATTATTGAGAGTCTTGAGCAGCACGAGTTGAATCTCCTTTTTAGTGACATCTTCTTGCAGAGAAAGATTAGTCTTTTCCCAAAATATTCAATCCAATAACCTTCTTTTTTTTTACCAAATGAGCTTGCGGACAAAATTTTCATTCTTCGAACACTCTCCCTTCAATAATCCCAAATTAGCTCTATCAAGCCAGCGATGAGTTTTGGGAAACACAAAAATCAATAAAATTAGCAAGTCAGCCGTTCAAATCCAGTTTTGAGTTGAGCACGCTTTTAACTCTTACCCTCTTTTCTTGCCTTTACACTTCAGTTTGAAAATATTATTCATTTTATCAAATTTAAAATTAAATTACTTTCCATTTAATAAATTAATATTTAGTGACAAGATTATTTACCCTTATCTATTTTAATCACGTCATTAAGATAATTATCTTTTCTCCATCTTTTCTATTTTTACTTGTTTTAACTTCAGTTCCAAATCTTATCTTCAAGATTTATTTGAAATCACATTGTTTTATCATATTTAAATAATTATCTTTACCCATAATAAATTATTAATTACAATACTTTTTACAATAAAAATCAATTTGTTTATAAATGATAACTATTTATTCTATATTCCATAGACTTAATTTATTTAATTATTATCTTAATTTTCCGAATTCATATAAGTTACCTTGTAGGCAAATTTTAATTTAATTCCCTGATTAACAAAACCCTTATGTTTACCACACAAATCAATGACACCGTAAACAATGAAGCACAAATAAATACTTACACCAATATCTAGAAATGCCACAATGGAGGGGCACTACACACTTTGCTTGTATGGAATTCTAATTTTTGTGATTTATGTTAGCTAGTTTGCCACACTAAGGTAAAAGTACAAACTTGTCTCACATTTTTATAAAGGAAATAATGACCAACACAAATTTAATTTTTCAACTTGGAGTGTATAAAAGTGGTCTTAATGTTCTGAAATTTAAAAATGAAATAAACTAATGAAATGCAAAACTCTTGATAAATTTTATTCTTATAATTTAAAATAAAAATAAAATTGATTTTGATATATTTTTTTACTAATTTGATAAAAAAAAATTAATGAAAAATTATGAAAAAGTGAGGTCAATGGGATGTCATAAAAAGAAGAAGAGAAAATTGTTTTTTTCTCAAATAGATAATTTTAGTATTTAGTGCAAGGAAAAAAATAATTTTTTTTTCTTACATTTTAAAGTCAAACTTCACCAAAACGGTATAGATTTCATGTGATGTAAACTTTTGTCCTATTTTTTTCATTTTTATAAAATAAATTGTACACTTTTGGAGAGGATTCTCTCCTCTAGTGTATCATATTTTTTTCAAAATAAAATAAAATGTTATACTATTTTATTTTTCTAAATAACAAGTTATATTTGATTATAACAACTTGCTTGCAATTTTTTAGAAAATTGTTGAAAGGGGGGAGTTGCTCTCGACTAAGATGCCACATAGATGATTTTGTTAAAAAACCTTCTTGACTAAAACTATTTCAATTGAAAAGGTTTCAATCAAAACTCACATTAAAAAATTCAGCTAACACGTATCCATATAATTTTTTAATTCAACTTTATATTCAAGCAAGTGAAAAAGATATAAAAGGAGTTCTTTCGATGAAAGAGACTCCAAATTTTTTAGGTATGATTTTTTTCACAAAGTTAATATAAAATTTCCATTTTTTAAAGAGTTAGCAATCATATAGTACTTAACATTCTTATATTAGGTTCTAAGGACAAAGAAGACTTGACCATTCTCTAAAATAGACATATCCAGTTATTTATACTTAAAAATGGTGTTGTACTACACCATCTAACAAAACCCAAATAGTTTAAGGAACTTGTCAAATAATAATCTCTTCATGACCATCATCTTTTATCTATTGAACCACACAGACTACTTGATGCAACTTAGTTGGAATCTATCATTGACATCAATAAGAATTTGTTGGTTCAACCTCTATATGGTATCAATAAGGATAAGTCTATAGAACACCTATCACAATGTTCTAAGTATCCTTCCCTCTACCTATTTTCCTTCATTGGTAATATATTATTAAAAAACCCATCATTGTTGCTAATGATAAACCTAAATAATGTGGTATATATAAAAGTTTTGATAAGCCCATGTAAAGTAGAGATAAGTCCCTAATCTTAACCTATTTATCCTATCTACAAATATATGTAAATTATTAAACATATGAGAAAGCATGCATCTACCACATTTGAATAGCCTCTAATGCTTCTCAATATCACAACAAACCTAATAAATCTAATAGGATATATAAAAACCCTTAATGTCAAGGAAGAATGTACATATTAGCAATAACAAACACTTGTGCACAAGATGCATCACTAAGGATAGTCTCACTATATAGAACTCTTATTGTAATTATATCTAGGTCAACCCCTGCATTACTAGTATGATTTCCTATCTGAACTACTAAGTGGTATGATGATTCTCAACTTGTCTCCCCTTCACTAGGAGGTGCACTGTCTACCAAAAATCCTCCAAAGGAATTATAATCTCACTAGTGGAAAAACTAAAAGTGTTGGTATCAAAATCCAACTAGTGGGAAAATGAAAAGTGTTGATATCAAAATCCAATCTCTCATCTAAGACAATTAATATTTAAGTGTCATAAACCAAATGTGGAAACATGTATATATATATATATATGTCAAAACCCAACCACCTCTAAAAGAGTAGTAAATTTTTTTGGGTGGCAATGAGTGCATACTTCTAATTAGTTGTTTATGTAATCTCTCATGAATCCCCATCTCCATATTCCATCATAGAAGTAAAGAAAATATACAATTAATCCATTATAATAAACAATCAATAAAAAAAAAAAAATTCACAAAAAATAGAAACTTTAACTATTTAGCATTGGTCCCATGGGTTTAAATTAAGCTCATAATTTGGTCCCATGCCCATGGTTTGATCTTGTGGGTTGATTCTAAGCTTATAAATTTAAACATATAGGTTATTCCAAATGATTATTTAATAAGTGCACACTTTTTTATGTAAGCATAATTTTTGCAACACATAAATCATCTCAATTTTATTACATCTCATATCATGATATATTCCCATGTACACACTCATATAGTGCCAAGATGTAATGTGCATAAATAATTTTAGTAGAGTAGATTTGTGCAATTCTACACAAGAATTAATTACAAGTTTTACACAACTCAATATAGTACAATTTCATGAATACTCTTCAATCATGCTAAATAGAGCTTCATTGGAAGATTCTATAAGAATAATTCAAATCCTTTAAAACTACAAAGCTACTATTATCAACATTAATGGATGGTATGCATCTATTGTATATGAAGCCTCAACAATATTTTCCCACTTAAGGATCTAGTCCAAGTTCTTAAAGTATTAAACTCAAATGGAAGAAGACTTGTACCCTAGGATAAAATGCCTCACAAAACATGGCAATGCACATGATTACATATAAACTACAATTTATAAGGATAAAATGCAAAGTAGCAAAAAACCTATGATAAAAATATGAAACAAACTCAAGCCCTCTTATTCTTTGATACTTGTAGGTTCTGGTTCTTGGAAAATATTAGAGGGTTCAAATCCAAATGTGTATCTCTTATTGAAGGATACCAAAAAAATATCCCAAGAAGAAAAATGATGATAACAAATATTCTATACCACTCCTTAGCATCCCCACATAGAGTCTTAACAAAAAATATATCATGAGTCCTCATTTTCTATCTCAATTTTACATCAATTAAACAAACTTGAACCGACAAGTGTCTTTCCTTGAGAAAAGTAACGTGGACATAAAAACATAGGTAGTTGATAATGAAATTATCTTGGCATGATGTTTGGTCAATTGGTCACTTCAAATAAGTCCAACTACTTGTAGTCACCAACAAAAAGGAGAGGTTTAGGAGGTATAAATATTTCTTCCTTTGTATTTATAAGGCGAGGTTGAGGATGCAATACTTCAAGCTCCTTAATAGATGCATCTAATCCTTTGTATGGATGTGGGGAAGATGTATATTTACCTAGACAACATAGAAATTTTTTTTTTTTCATACTCATGATAATAATTAGATCTAGATGCATAAGGACACCTAGTGTAGTCCTTATGCCAAGCATCCATGATTAATAAACTTACAATACGTAGGGTTGGATCTAAGAAAAAACATGGTTTT
>VDFB02075321.1:178429313-178569436 GCA_007258455.2 Sequoia sempervirens
TTTAATCTCGTGTAAAAATGAGCCAAAAAAAGCTATATATAAAAAATCAAAAGTACTTTTTGAAAACTTAGGAAATTGCACAGCAAATGTGGTGATTAGTGATTACTCAGGATTAATCGTTGGTTTTTTGTGTGTAATCCATCTTTTTTTTTGTCTCAAAAGTATGTTGTATGCTGAATAATTCATAGAGAAGGAGGTTCCTAGAAAAAGTAAGGATAATATCTCTATCATCATATATAGAGTAGCAAATTTAAAGTGGATAGTCTCTATTAGGTGAATTCTAGAAGGCACACATAGCCATGCAAACTGATTCCAAGCACAAATAGATCTGAAGAGATGATACGTATGATCTTTGATTATTTTTGTATGGAAATGTAGTTTATTATATCAATGAATCCAGTAGTCTACTTTTACCCAGGTCTTACGAAGAAGAGTTGACTTTTAAGCTATTTTTGTTGGTAAAATTTGAAGATCGTCATTAAGTTACAAAATGGTTTTTGAGATGTGTAGAAATGGCTAGCAACCTTTATTACAGCGGGCCCTAGAGAAAGATATGTAAAAAGAAGAAAATAAACTTGTCTTTCTGTGGAATTATCAATTGATTTCCCTATCTTCTAAGGTGACTCATCTAATTTGGTGAAGTCATCATCAGACTTACTTGCAAATTTCCATTGTGTTCTCCAAGGCATAACAAGGTAATGTGGAGACAAAGTCTCAATTGGAGACAAACATTGTATGGGCGGCACCTTAGCTTAAATAGAGACACCTTTAGTTGTGCATTGTAGATACATAGGTGGAGAAGTACCACCCAAATGTTGATGCATTGGACCACTTGATTTTTTGAAAGGTACATCTATTGATGGTGTCACGATACTCACTTCGGGCTTGACCTTAGATTTTTGATTGGGCCATAGTTCAACTAGTGTAGCATGCAAAATAGGAACATCAAGCTTGTACAAGCCCTTGTACACATCACTTGGCCTAATACCTCGAGCAATGATGTTATCCTGGTTTGCATCATGAACAATGCACTCTTTCAGACAAAACTGAACTAGAATGTTAAGATTTTTTTCGCTATGGTTGATAGAAAGTAAATTGTTGTTCAATCCTAGAACATACCTAGTATGTTGTACTAGAAGTTTGATGCCATTATTGAATGTAATTCTGACATCATCTATTCCCTTCATTGTTTGACTTACTGTCATCAAGTTGAAATGATAATTGATATTCATTATTGTGTGTTTACAAAAGGAGATAAATACTCCTTATAAAAAAAATTACAAGATGATGTTTCTAAAAAGAAACCATCGTTAACTAAAGCAAACTAAAGCAGAAAGTAGAAAGATGCTAAAACAAACTAAAGTGTAAACAAAAGTTACTAAAAGCTAAGTTAACTAAAAGTAAAGTAACGACTAACTAAAGCTAAGATGACCATTAATATTACAAGAAATAGTTTAATACCCTCCTTTAATGGTCATCCTACAAAAATAAACTAAGTCTACCCATATTCAGATGGTGTGCTGGTCATCAAAATGCATAATATGTAGACTCCTTTTGCTCAGTATACTCTGCCACTTGAGCACTTCGTTGAGACTCTTCTTGGTTGGACTTCTCATCAACCAACTGCCTTTTGCAATACTTTTGTATATGACCAATCTTCTCACAGTAATGGCAAGTAATAGACTTCTTGGAGCCCTCCTCTGAATCGCCTCATCCTTTCTGCTGAGTGGACTTGCCCTTGCCAATTTCATTGGCAGTAAATGCTTGTTCAACACTAGGAGACTCACTGCTGCTCCCAAATTGCTTCCTCCACCTATCCTGTTGCACAGCTCATCAAACTTCAAGTCAACATTGGTGGATGTAATGTTGAGTGTTTCGATGAAGTGCTCGTAGGAACGTGGCAAACTTTTCAAAGTGATCACCACCATATCCTCCTCTTCCATCTTACGACCAATGGCCTCTAGTTGATCGTGAGTATCTTTGATTTTCATCAAGTGCTCTTGCAAAGACACTTGGTCATCCATCATAATGGAAAACAACATATTCTTCAAGAAGAAAGCCCTGCCGTTGTCTGAGGTCTCATGAGGATCTTTCAAATGCTTCTAGATCTTCGTAGCAAACTTACCAGATGATATTTCTGGTAATATCTCATTGGTGACAAATAATTTTAGAAGCATAATTGCCTCCCTATTACCTCCATCATACTTGTCCTAATCCTCCCCAGTAGTAGTGGGACAAACTTCTATACCTAGAACAAGGGCATCCAGACACCGGTACTCAAAGATGGTAAGCATCCTCAACTTCCACGTGTTGTAATTCTTTCCATTGAACCTCTGCGTATTTTCCAACATAACATTGGACAAAGACTCCATCCCTCCTATTTTCCAAAGCATGAAAAACGAGGTAATTCTATGATCAGCTGGCACAAACTTTGGACAATCAGCTGGCACAAACTCTGGACAATCAATTGGCACAACTCACAATTTTTCAAAAATTGTCTAAAAAAAAGGTTAAGAAACTGTAAGATTTTTCAGAAAGACCTTCGGAAACTTTGAAATAGTAAGATTTTTTCAGAAAAAAATCCTCAAAAAGCTTTAGCAAAATTTTTTATAGGAATTTTTTCAAAAACTATTCTTGTAAATTTTTTCAGAAAAAATTTCGAAAAACTCTTTGCATGATTTTTTATTTTTCAACAAGAAAAAAACCTTGTTAAAAAATTGGCACAATTTTTTAGAAAAAAATTGTAAAAAATCCTTTGTTGATGATTAGCAGATCTCCCATTACAGAAGCCTTAGGCCGTTTAGTAGAGATGTAGCCAAAATAGAAAACCCATGAACCATAAATTTGCATGAAAACTTCAGCTACAAAAATCCGTCCAAATCTTTCACAAAACCCTAGTGCCCAGAAAAGAAGAAGGCCCTGTTGAGAAGATTAAATTTCTTTCAGATTATAACCAGAATGTTGAACTTGATAAGTATGAAGTTGATACCAAATCAATATTTAAAAAATACTGATCATGAATTCACAAGTCCGAGTCTTCTTTAATGATATTCGATCTACAAGAGTAGAACATTTATCAATTTCAATATGGTATCAGAGCCAAGTTAAGGAAGATCCGATTAAATTTAAGATATCAGATTGAATCATGTCTGGCTTTTGAATCAAAGAATCTGAGAACGGAAACTCTCAGACTTCCAGAGTCATTCTCAAACGAAAATCCAGATTGCCCATTTGCAATGACAATCACAGAATTTAGGGCATTCCATATTCATTGTTTGATTCGTTTGGACAGCGCTTGGGATTATCATCCGTGTTGATCATAATCACTAACATTGCTATCGGGAACCATCATTGTTGGGGAAAAATATAATAATCTCTATAGATCGTGGCTATGGGAATTAGCAGAAAAAGTCTGTATATATGCATCGTGACTGCGAATAAAGGAGGAATCTCTTGCAAATCGAACATATTGGATGACTATACAGGTTTTATATTCTTCAATACATTTCAAGTATCTTTTCCATCGTTTATATTCATCAACACGGGTGATATTCAGCCCACACTGGTGTGAAGGGCTTGGCCGACTTTGAAGAACTCGATAATACATTGGAAGCACATCGCGGGTATATGTGAGTGTATGAAGTCAGTAAATAAACTACATCAGACCTTGTCATCTTATTTGCTACCGTGGTCCAGTCAAACACTACATCTTTGGCGATAATGCTTATGGGGCCATTCCTATAAAGAAGATGCGACAGTGTTTAAAAGCCTTGCCTATTCACATTATCGTGGCTGCTTGTGTAGAGTCGTCGTAATTTTAATTGGAAGCTTCTCACTGATATTTAATTTATCGTGGCTTATCCAAGACCTGATATCGGGCATCTCTTATTTGGCCGTTGTGGTTAAATTCCTTTTATCATTGGTCATTTCGGGAGACAATAAGGTGACGAGAAGCAATGTTGGAACTCTTGCGTGATAATGCTGGCTTGATCCTTCTGGCACCCTCAATCCCGAATGTCTTATATACAATGAAAGGCATTATTAAATTTATGTGAGCTTGTGAAGACAACTTAAAGTCTTTCGGGAGGAGTCAAGTCCGTTGTATTCAAATTCCCGATATATATCTTGCATTTGCAGATATTCTTTGATACTCACTCCTGGAGATGTTACATGTGTGAAGTCCTTTGTCTTGTAACCGGCGGAAGAAGCTATCACGGGAGCCCTTGTGAAGATACTGCCGTTATTCTCATTATTCTGATTGGTCGCAGGATATAAGACTCAGAGCAATCATGAACGCAGATGTTGGTTTTTGCCGTCATGTATCCTCAGAGGTCGAAGTATTATCTCTGGTCATTCGGGTTTAGCCGCTACATCCTTGTCTAGCCCGACTTGAGGCTCTGACTATTTCAAACGGGTCTCTTGAAGAATCCGCCATCTCACAGGATTGTTATCTCTCGAAACTCTTGTCACTGTGTGATGTCGAGTCTATATACTCTGCTTCCCCTGTCGCGCTTGTTGCCACCGTGTGTTCTGTGAAGTTCGTGGCACTCAATACTACCATGGTCCGCACGTGGTGTATGGTGGACAAATCTTCAGAAAACAGAAGGAAGTCGAGAGTAACTTCAATACTCCAATGACTTTGTTTATTGAAGTAGCTGACTACTCCGTATTATGAAATCGTGACTATAGCTGTCGCGGATCATTTGTTTCAATATTTGTGGTGGGTCCCCTTTCAAGATGTCGCGAAAGTTCAAGAAGGTTTATAATCGGAGCTGTATATGAGACTTGAAGCGTCTCATGATATCAACCCTTATTGAAATTACTCAGAGGTGATGCCATTGCTAAGGGCAGAGCAAATCGTTTTTGGATCCATTTTGTGTGCAGATATATTGAGATGTCCCGTACATATCTTCAGGATTAGAGGTGCATCTCTGCTTGAAACGTCAGTGGAGAACACATCTCCTTGGCTACCGACTAGAGCAGAGGAATGTAGTAGATTTCGATATAAATGATGATGTATACAATTAATATATGTGTATACATATGTCAGTATATACTGACATATATATATACACACACATATGATCATCATTTCTATATTTGACCGAAGCTACCATATTTCAACAGGCCCACAAATTTTTAAGAAAATTGCTCCACAAAATACCTAGGTCATGCCAAACATCAGACACAAACCGAAATCACGATTTTTTAGGAATCCCACCAAAAAACAACACGATTTCAGACTCATGACTTGAAACATGGGCTGGAAATTAGATGCCAAAAAAATAATCCTGTGCATGAAACACAAACTTGCACAATTGTGGGCCAAAGGGAAAATAATCCTCACGTGTATTCAAAACGCGATTTCCTACAGATATGAACAAATCTGGTGCCCTTTGCTGATAAAACCATGATTTACTGATAAAACCACGATTTATTGATAACGCGTAAAAAAAAAATTGCTATTTACTGAAGAAAAAAAACACAATTTGAAGAAAACGAAGACACAATTTTGTAGATAAATAGGTCTTCCGCGATTTTCCTTCAAAAACCTTTGATTTTGCAAAGAAAAAAAACTTGAAATCGTCTTCTAAAACAAAACACGATTTTTACTTGTAAAAAATCCGCCTTTTTTTCACCTTGAAACCTTCAAAAATCTTCACGAAATAACTCCTTGAAAAATCTACCTCCTGAAAAACCCTTGATTTTCAAAAAATCGAGTCAAAAAATTCCTTCAAAATTCTTTGATTTTTATCTTAAAAAAAATCGAAAAAAAAACTTCTGAAAGTTTCCAAAATTTTTTCAGGTAATCAGCTATGAATTTTTATTGCTTAAAAAATTTGGCAAAAATGAGCCTATGCTTTGATACCATGAAATGATAATTGATACTTGTTATTGTGTGTTTACAAAAGGAGAGAAATACTCCTTATAAAGAAAATTACAAGACGATGTTTCTAAAAAGAAACCATTGTTAACTAAAGCAAACTAAAGTAGAAAGTAGAAAAATGCTAAAACAAACTAAAGTGTAAACAAAAGTTACTAAAAGCTAACCAAGTTAACTAAAAGTAAACTAATGACTAACTAAAGCTAAGATGACTATTAATATTACAATAAATACTTTAATACAAGTGACATAGAATCCCCATGACTATTATCAGTGGTGAACCTAACGTATTAGTCTTCGTGACATGTAAATTGTTTGGATGCACTTGAATCAAAGAAACAAAAATTTCTTTTAGTGTTGTTTGAAAGAGCCATCAATGCATACTCTTCATGTTCTTGTTTAGCCATTCTGCCACTTTAGCTTCATTTTGTTGCTTGTGGAATAGATCATATGTTGTCATTTCCTACAATCATTCTTCACGTGCCCAAATTTCTGACAATAGAAGCACTTTACCTTTCTCCATGATTGTGAAGATGAAGAATGAGAATTGATATCAAAATTTTGAAATTGTGCAGCAAATGCACTTTTTGAACTCCCAAAAGGAAACCACACTTCGCTATTCTTGTCATTGTTCCTTCTACAAAAAATACGTATTGACCTTGTCAAAGGTTGAAGTTTGGCTTTCTACCAATAGATTTAGAGACTCTACAAAAATCTCTGTTGGCGTTTAAATTCGCACCTCTAGAATGCGAATTAGAAACGAACAACTATGTGCAGTAACCTGCTCTTCAAATTAGGAGGGGAAGCTCCCTCTTGCTAATGGTGTTCAAGAAAGTAAACTAAAACTAAGTTACCTATCTTTTTGATCAGCTAAGAGCACAAGGTTTATAAAAACTCAAGCGCCGTAGCTGAGATTTTCTGATTTGGAATTTCAACTATGACTAACCTACGCTAATGACGTTTCTATTTTCTCAAGTAAACGCAGAGCAAGAGAAATAGAAATGGACGAAGTTTGATTCTCTGACAAAGTGCTTAAATAAACTCTTTCTCAACAAATATTTACTTACTTTCAATGTAAGCTGAAATTAAGATCACATAAGCATAACACAGTAAACATACTTAGATAAACTCTCCTTCCAACATACATCTACTAACTTTCAATGCAAGCTGAAATTAAAGATCATATAAGCATCACACAATAGACGGAAACTTGAGACATTATATTAAGGCAAAAGAGGCTCAAGACTTTATTTCTTAAATTTCTGGAACAAATATTACACTAAACACATGCACTGAACAATACTTGCAGCTAAAGAGGCATGCAATTTGCTCTTACACAAAGTGAACTGACACTAAATAACAACTTGCTGCATTACAGGCTCGCAATTTGCTATCACAATAACTATTGAAGAAAATAATGAGCAAAGGCTCTTATTTATAGGCAAGCAAAGGAGTAGGGAACCCTAAAATCTCCTTGCTTTTACAACTAGGGCTTGCTTGTTGAGCAAGCTTTATTTCTAAATCTAAAAGAAGATAACATCTAACACCTAAGAAAGCAGGAAAAGCAGGAAATACCAACTATTACAGTTTATCTTCTTTCTCTTCTTCAAAGAATGGATAAGAATCGTTCCAAGAATAGAAAGAAAGCGAAAAGAAAGCTTCTAGATGAAAGCCGCTTTAAATCTCGATCACATCTGCTAAAAAGCAAGAAATTGTGTCCCGATTAGGTGCATCTATACCATCAATAGCAAAGTTGCGCTTTTCCAAGATATCCTCACCATCTGCGATTGATCTCAAGAAATCTTCAACCTCATTGGCCGCTTTCTCAAACTTTGCTGACATCATGGACATGTGACTTGGCAGAGTCTTATGTTTTTCTTTCATCCACTTTTGAGCAATCTTCTTACTGTATTTTTCCTTATGCATCTCCCATATCCTTTCACATTCTCCTTTAGAGAAAGTCACACTTTCAGGCCAAGGGGGAATTGAGAAGCATTTCTCGATCATGTCAAGTTTCAAACTGCAAATCAATTTGCCATCTACTGACTGGATCTCCTGTGTTACCGGATTGTAATGCCTGATGCAAGTGATTACAAATTTGATACTCTGGATTGTAATAGGAATTGAAGCTGCTGCGAGGAGTCCAGAGTGTCCTAGGTTTCTGATTGTAGTGTTGCTTGCGCTCTCCAAAGCATGTAGATCAAACACCGGCTTGATGTGATGCAAGTCCGTTTCAGCTGTTTTGATGAAGTCATGGTAGAGAGTTGATTTGGTCTTGAAATCATTGGGAGTGTATTCCATTTCGAAAACCTTGAAGAATGACTGTAAACTCGCCTAGGTTTAGACAAGTTTTGAGCAACTTACTATTTTTAGAATGCTGGTTTTTCTTCCTCCAACGGACAAATTTTTGGAAATATTTTTGAGATATGGGTTTTGCTCATAATTTCGTTGCAAGACAACCCAGATCGTCCGTTTTAAAATTTTTTTAGTGTAGACTGAAAAAGCAGCAAATCCTAATTTCTTCAATTTTTCACCAAAAAAGCTAGCACCCGGGTTTTGTTCAAAATACAATTTGGTGTGAACCCAGTTGATTAGATTTGAAAAATACTAAGGGCTGATTGAAAAAGCAGCCAACCCTAGAATCTGAAATTTTCTTGAAAAAAAAAATTGTGATATGGGTTTTCTTCAGAAGAATGTTTCAAGAGGACCTAGATGATCAAAATTTGCAAACTCTGAGAATTTCTTTGACATGCAAGGAAAAAGCAGCTGCTGCAACTTGAGAAATCTCTTCAAAAATTCTTCAGAAAGATGAGATGAAAAGACCCAGATGGCTGAAAATTGAAAACCTTGACCTTCTTCAAAAATTTGATGTTCTAAATGAAAAAAACATGAAAAAGCAAGGTCTTATGCTGTTGGTCTGAAAATTATTCTTGAAAATCAGCAACCTTGAACTCTTGAATCTTGAAATAAAAACTTCAAAGTTGCTGCTCCTCCTCAACTTGGATGCCACCTACAAGAATGATGAAAATTGAATGATAAAAGCCTCTTAAATAAGCCTTAGGCTTGAGAAAACCCTGCTTTCTTTTGTTTTTATCCATGCAAACCCTAAAATCTTCTTGTTCATTGAACTTAGACATCCATTCATCATCTTGCAATTTTGAAATTTTTACTAAGGCATGGTATTTTGGGCGCCCTTGTTGACTAGAGGCGCCAACTTCTCCCAGACTTAACCATTTTGCTGAGTTTTTCATTTTTTACTCAATTTTGCACCCGCTTTGATCCTGATCTCCGGCTTCTTCGGCTTCTGGATTGATCCGACGGACGAGCTGAATGTTTCATCGCGAAGCTTGATGGATTCTGAGAAGATCATCCTGGAGGCAGCTTTAGCTAAAAACTTTGTTTGATCCTTCAAAATCATGGGTGCCCATCTCCTTCTAGGGCACTCATCCTTCACAGTGTTTGCCATTTTTGTGTGATTTTCAAGTTCTTCATTTCCCTTTGATCTTCTGATGAAATCCTGATTCTGGGAGCTACGCTGATCCGATTGACTGACTGTCTGCTTTGCTGGATAGCTTGGCTGAATCTGACGAGGCGATCTTGGAGGCTGTGTTGACAAATTCCATCGTTTCAGACCTCAAACCTTGGGCGCCCTTTCTCTCCAGGGGCGCCCATCTCAACCAGACTTAGAAACTTTTTCAATATTTCTTCATCAACTCTTCTCCGGATGATCCTGTCAGATTTGATGATTCGGGCCTCCGATTAAGTGATGGCTGGACTCCTTGCGGAGCTGAGGAGATTCTGAGAGGGGTCCTCTGGGAGTAACTTCATCAAAAAGTTGAATCTGAGGCATCAAAAGCTTGGGTGCCCTTGGCAAGCTGGGGCGCCCAACTTCACCAAAGTTAGAATATTTTCCGTAACTTTCACCTTTGCTTTTGACTTTTGACATTTAGCTCTTTTTCTCCCTTTGTTCCGCCTACTGCATCTGATGACTGCCAATTCTGATTGACTTGCTGATAGTTTCATTGGAAAGCTTGTTCAAATCTAAAGAAGACATGTTGGAGGCTCCTTTGGCAAATTCATCCATTTAGGCCCTTAAAAACTTGGGTGCCTTTCTCCTTCAGGGGCACCCAACTCCTCCAAACTTAGAAAACTTTCATCTAATTTTCATCTTCAAATTTGATCTTTCATTCTATACCTTCAGCTTGGTTTGGATTTGTCGGAGATTGACAAGTCTGACGCACTGACGAAGACATCCGTTGCGAAGCTGACTGAATTTTGAAGAGATTGAGCTCCTCTGCAAACCCTAATTGCTGAGTTTGACCTTTCAAAAGGCTGGGTGCCCTTGGGCACCTGGGGCATCGAAAGTTCCCAGACTTGGAAAATTTTCAGTCATTTCCATGATTTGCATTTTGTCTTTTGGTTGAAACCTCCCTGTTCGATCTCGAATTCTAGGTGACTGGATGATTTGATGATTGCGCCGTTGGACTCGCTACGGAGCTGAGAGGATTCTGAACAGCATTGCCTGAAGCACGAAACCTTGATTTCATCATCTGATGCCCTTAAAAGTTGGGCGCCTATCTCCTTCTGGGGCGCCCATGGCTAGCAGACTTAGTCAAATTTTTGCTGTTTTCACCTTCTTTGTTCTTCGTGCATGTTCTTCAACTCATCTTCTGTTCAGTGCTTGAACGTTGAATCCAATGCCTGGCAGCTGACTGACCTCCATTGATGACTTTGGAGCTCTTGAAATGCTTCTGAAAAAGCATAATAGACCCACTAGGGCAAAACAGATCCTTTCGTGATTCTGACCGCACCAGCCTGATGTGGAAGTATTTTGAGCCAATCAAAATCAGTTTGGACCCTAACGGACCAACTTTCTATTTTTAGAAAATTTTGCCAATATCCGTTTCAAAAGAAACCCAGAAAAACCCAGAAAAAGTTACTATTTTTAGAAAGTTTCTAAAAATAGCAGTTTTCCTAAAAAGTAGGGATGAAAAACTGAGATCTGGGTTTTGTAGACTCGGTCACTCTGAGCAGACCCAAAACGTCAGATTTTGGAAATTTCAAGTTTTTACCCCTCATGCAAGACATGCACACCCAAATTTTGACCTTTTTTGACGAATTTGACAAGACTTTTACTCATTTCTTCAAAATGTCTAAGTATAACAAAATTTTTAATTTTGGGGTACAACAATCTCATAGGAGGTTGGCAAACTGTTAATGGGTAGAGCGACCATATCCTTGTTATCGACTACTTTGTTGAGAACGGCAAGGTAATCACTAAGATCCTTGATTGTTTGTAGATGTTTTGATAGAAACCCAATCTCATACAATTTTGGAGAAAACAATAAATTCTTCAATTGCATAACTCTATTTTTCTTGAAGACTTGATATTTATTTTGCAAAGGAGGGTATGTGCATATGTAGCACTTTGAACTTTAGGGATTAGATCATTTGAGATTGACAACTTGAGGATTAGTAGGGCTTCCCTATGATGCTTGTCATAATCACTTGGGTTAGTAGTAGGCCTAGGTTTTGTGCCTAATAGGATCTTGTCTCATTCACAATACTTAGCGATAGTTAGTATCTTCTAACTCCATATGTTACAGTTTTTATCATTGAGTTTTTATGCCTTAGGCAACTCCAAATTTTGTATACAAGCCATTACCCTAGCAACCCAGAAAATTAACTTTTCTTGAAACCCTTTAAAAAATTATGTTGATATTTTCTTGAAAAATAAATTTGATTGAGAAAATTTAAACTTTGCTTTGAATAATAATTTGAAGATCTCGTTTTAAATTTGACCTAGAAAATAAAATATTTCTTGAAAATATTTGAAACACCTTTTTAAATTTTTTGGAAATAAAACAAAATGTGAATGCAAATTTTAAGAACACAAATACTTGAAATGAAAAGATTGATGTTTCCTATGTGCCCTAGCTTCGACCTGCATGCAAATACATGGAAATTTTTGACCTTGCGACCCATGATTTTGTGCCTCTTTTACGTGTGTAGGAATTTGTGGTGTGCAACCCTACAAATGCTTAGGAAAATCACAATTTTTGATAGATTTTTCCACTTCTCACGAATTCCACAATGTTGCAACCTAAGTCACCGTATTCGCCGAACCTCAAGCATGAGGTTCGAATTTAGGCGAATATCAAAAAATTTCTTCAAATTCGTTAATGTTCGGCAAGTTCGCCATGTATGGAAACCCTCGTCTTTTTTCCATTAAAATATATATTTTTTAAAGTGCTTTTCTGATTTGCGTTTTAGGGTTTTCGTTTTTGACTTTATTTTTTTATAAAACGCATATTATTCTAGTGTTTACGCACAAATTTTCTCACACGAGTTTCTTCGGCGCCGCTGCTTGAGGAGTTTCTCACGCGATTTGCGTTGTATTGAGCTATGGATGTGGAAGCGACTGTCAAAGATGTCAAAATGAGTGATCGGAAAAAGTTTTAGGGTTATTGTTGATTGGAAAATCCTTTGAGCGGGCTCAACTCTACAGCTCGACTCTGCACTCCGTAACCAAATGCTAGGCCGAAGCAAAACCCAAAGCAATGGCTGCTGCTAGCATCACTTTCCCAGCCACGAAGTTCTTGCCCGAGAGTAAATCGTGAGAAGGAAGCCATATTTTATTATTATTGCCATTTAATTTATTAAACTTTAGGATTTTAAATATTTAAAGATTAGACTTATAATTTTAGTTATTAATATATTTAATAATATATTAAATACTTAATTATTAATATATTTAATAATATATTAAATACTTAATTATTAATATATTTAATAATATATATTTATTAATATACTTAATATTATCATATTAACATTTTATATATTAAAATTTTATGTTTTTTAAATATCTAAAATTTAATGTAGACTTTAGTTAAATATTTAAAATATTTAAATTTATTAATAATTTATTTATATTAGGGGAATTTAATCCATGTAATTTTATCCTTGTCGAATAATGCAAACCTTGTGACATAGCTTAAATATATTATTTATTAAGTATTATATATATAAGAAAATACTCTACATCATATACAATATTAGTATATATAATATTTACTAGTTTTTATATACTATTAATATTATTTAATTTCCTTTGGACAATTTTGTAGATATATTACTTATATTTATAAAAATAAAATAAAAATTACATAAGGCGAATTTAATCCGAATTTTATACTTTTCAAAAATTTTCCTTGTCGAACTTCATCCGAATTTCAATGTTGCCGAACTCGAATTCGAATTCGAACCTGGTGACTTAGGTTGTAACTCATGATGTGTCACATGACCTTTGGCACTTATACCTTCTCTTCTTGACTACTTCAAAATCCGTATGATCTGGCTCTAATATCAATGTTGGTAAAAGCCAAAGAATGAAATGAGAGAAATTGGTGTATGTTCTCATATATCATAGCTTTATATTAATATGGTATTAATATAGTATAATTTTTAGGCTATAAATATGATAATTTATTATTTTAACATTCTTTTTTGTATGGACTTACCTATAATGGACCCAGCCACCATTTTTATTGTACTGGCATACCATACCCACATATCCATACCCTTACCTGATTGCAATTCGGCAACTTAGAGAATATATTAAAAATTTACCAAAAAAAGTAAAACATCATATAGGAACAATCAATAAAATATTAGATGGCAATTTATGCAGAACTTCTCACTGTGAGCAACTCAACAAAAATGATACAGTGATGGAACCCATGCCCTTGTAGACACCTAAAAACTCGACTGACTGGTACTAGCAGGTGGAGAAGGGAGGTTGTGTTGCTGTAGGAAACTCACACAACCTCTGCAGAAGTCTAAACACTTGCTGCAAGTGAAATCTTGGTCAGAGAGGACACAAAAACAATCCACAAAGATCAAGAACCATGCTGCAGACAGATTGTCAGCTACTAAGAGGACAAAAGCTATGCTGCAGATAACATAAACATATGTTGCAGGGGTTTTATCTACACATTACCAATTTTACAAAACACCCAAATGTTTACACACAGGAAATAACTCACTTTGTGCAGCAACTCATAACCATTTATCATTCCCTACTGACATACACAATTCAAGAAGACAACAGTCTTTGGAAGAGTAATATTCTATTATATGTTTAACTCAAAATACTTCTTTTGCAATCAATTATAGACATTTACAAAGTATTGAGACAGTTCTGGGATTCCTCTATTTCCTCTTTCTTCCTCTTGGTCAATCACGTGCTCCTCTGTTCCTCCTTGCCTTCTCTATCTTCTGGATTTTATCTTGTTGTTCCTCTGCTGTCCTCTCTGATCTCTCTTCTTCTCTGCTCTCTTCTCTTCTGATTTTTTTTCTTCTCCAAAAGCCCTAAAATCTGGAAACTTCCTCCCCAAAATCCTGCCTAAACTTTTTCACAGCATACAAAGATTGGTCATTAATATCCAACTGCCTGATTTTTGAGTTTAAAAGTCCCACTCAGACTTGTTCTTTTCCATTCCCCCTTGCTGCCGTTCGTTTATGAGCCCACGAGTAGGTAATTGCTGCCACCAAAAATAAACAAAATCAAATTTTAAAATTTAACAACTCATACACGGTGGTGGTTGAAGAAAATAAATAAAAGAAGACCAAAAGTATGATGCCCCTGCATCATACAGTTACAGAGCCAAGGAGGTTTGCATCTTCAATGTCACAGAGTCTTAGCAACTTGATTATGGTACTACATTGCTTGTGCAAAGTTCATGTATTCTCAACCATGACCATAATTAGTCAAACATGGAATTGGTCATGACGGCTCTTAATTTGAAGTGGCTTGAACTTAAACTAACAGTGAAATTTATGTGTAGTTACTTTATTTGGTTAGTTGTAATTCTGTAAAATTTCATGCCGTGAAATCAATATTATAAATTTAAATGATAAAAAATGGAACTAAAAATTGTTGACAATGATGGCTTTTGAAAATGAAATGAGTGTCATTAAAGATATTTCTCTTACATTGAAAGCTAAGGGTCTGTGGATTCTCATTGAGCCACTTCCATCCTCAACTATTTCTCTATTCAGATCATGCGAGCAGTGGTTAGATCTTTATCTATACACAAATAGCATGTTATTCGTTAGGAGAGACCAGGGGCAATCAGATCATGCCCCTTTATTGAGCCACTTCTCTATTCAGATCATGTGAGCAGTGGTTAGACCTTTATCTATACACAAATAGCATGTTACTCGTTAGGAGAGACCAGGGGCAATCACATGCAGTATGCAAGGTTTAAAACTTTAAACAATGAATGATTTCTTTAAAGATTTCTCAATTTAAGGTTCATTTTTTTAAGCCTATTCATACGAAAACTATGCCATTTGATTGATATGAGCTCTATTCTTCCTATGGGAACATCTCATATGAATGCATGATAACCAGCATAAATGCTTTGGGGATATGAGAGTTGCAACTTGGGTCTTTCTGCAAAAGGAGTCTTCCCAACGGAATCATTCCCTGTCCATTGTGGGCAGCATCCTACAGTTCAGATGATTATTTGTGCAAAAATGGGTGTAAAAATACAGCTAAATACAACATATTTTTGTCATAATAGAGTTTATATCTCCTTTGTACTCATTGATAAGTGTTTTACCAGATAGTGTTCCTAAGTGCTTCATTTTTTTCTGCAGTATTTACTGAAAAGTGAAAGGGTGTATTTTTGCATCAGAATGCAAAGATATTGTAGAACTACTTACATTTTCTTACCACAACACAATTGCCCATTATGATAATCACTTGCTAATAACAAATATCTTGCCACTTCACAATATTGTTCAAGGTTCTATGGCATTGCCTAGCAAATGTTCTTGATTGTGCTTTCAACATAAAAAGGTAATACGATGCACAAAACAGTTAAGTGGGCCAGCTTATAACTAAAAATTGCACCATTTTCACTTTTAAAAGCTTTTCAAAAATAACCAAGCTCCATGAGGATGATACGCTTATTTTGGCACTCCATTTTCTAGCTGGTTTAGTTGTACTTAAGTTGTTTTTGTTAGGCTTGAAATGACTCAAACCTTTTAAATAACACCAACAGACATGCAAATGTGATAACTTATCCATTGTATCCCCAAACCGTTAAAACAAGCTGCAAAAGTGTTGGAAAAATCAGATCATCTACATTTGCTCAATAAAGAAAACAAAAATATTGACCATATTATTGAGTTGGCTGTCAAAGTATAACAATATGGTTTTTATAAAGCCTTCTCAATACATAACTTCTCAAACCACCATACCCGAATAACTCCCAACTAATTACTAACTAACATAAGTCACTAAGGTGACTTTATCAATGTAAACTTTAATATTCCAACAGCCCCCCTTAAATTTTACATTACGCAACCAAAACAAACAACAAAACACGCTGGTTGAACAAAACAAATACACATTTTTGAGAAAAAAATTCTTTGAAGAAACAAATCCTGAATTAGGTGGAACTCCATCAAGCTACCTTGTAACTCTTGGAAGGGTGTAACTTTGAGCTGAATTCTCGAGTTCCTGGATTACCACCTCCCCGAACTCTTGAATCACAGATCCCCCAAATTATTGGACAACAATCCATTGCTTCATCAAGTTGTCTCATGACGCTCGAAAGGGTATAATTCCTCAGATCATAGATTTGTGAACTATTTGGACAACAACCCATATTGAGTTCACCAAATCCCTTCCCTTACCTGTCCTAAAAAAACAAACTTCACAATATGTGCATTCTGTGGGCATAAAAAGGAAACACAACATATGCTTCTCATGCAAAGCACCATCTCAAAGCAAGAAGCTAGCTTAAGATGATGTAAAAACCTCCATCCTCCAGTGCCTTCAGCCTCCAATGAAACCCCATTACTATTTATCCATTTAATGTTGCATGTGAGTCTTTGGAGGTCTTGTTACGTATAACAAAGATGGCATCCAAAGTCCAAGCATAAGGTGACATGGAAAAGAAATTCATTTTAAGGTGTTGAAAATACACCTTTTACAATGTGACCAACTTATCCTTTTAACATTTTACATTCCATTTACAAACCTTATCACTCCAAAGCATGCAAATTCAACTTTAACAAAGAAATCCTAATATCTCCCTTTACAAACTCTCTAACTTAAAAAATACTTCCCAAACCTTTAATTAATAACTACCTTCAATTATGCTTTTTTGTAGTGCATGAAAAAATTACTTGAGAAATATTGAACTCTTGTCTTTCTTGCCTATGTGAGATAAATCTTTTGAGCCTCTACCAGCAAGGCTATACCAATAAATTAAAAAGAGACTATTTCTTAATCCAATGTATAAGCAAAAATAAATCTTTGAAATATTTTAATGCCTTTATGATGGCAATCTATTGTAAACACTAACCATGCCAATCTGTTCTGACAGAGAAGAGTTAATAGATCACATGCTTTATGATACTTTGGCATGCATAACACAGCATATCATATGCCTGTAGCCACTTCTAACTACCTTATTCCTACGGTCCTTTCAGATCAATAGAGATAGTAATCTTTTTTTACTCTTTTCATCAACGGGAAGTTGTGTGGCCACATGCAATGATGGAGATAAAATTTGCTGTTGTTGAATGATTGCATAGAAATCTATGGAATGAAAACGTAGAACGTAGCCTAATAACTACTCAAGTATTCTGGGAGACCAACCAATTTGCAGTGGCGTGAGCATCAGACTAGGCCTTTGCTTATTATTCTAGGATGAAGAAAACAAAATATCCTCTGCTGCATCTGGATGAGCCCAAGTAGGAACATGTTTCTGCCTTTTAGAAGATAAATTGTGTTAACTGCCCATTTCAGCTGCTGTGCGCTGTGGCTATCAATTGGCCCCACCTATCCTGCCTTCCTCTTGCAGTCTCTGGCTTTCTATTCAATGCAGCCTGATTTTTATTTTAACAACCTTAAAACGTTGCAAAGTCACTCTCCTTCCATGATGTTAACTGCTCTGATACCAGATTTTAGAAAAATCAGAGATCATCTACATTTGCTCAATAAAGAAAACAAAAACATTGATGAGTCCGCTATCAAAGTATAACAATATGGCTTTTTATAAAGCCTTCCCGATACATAACTTCTCACAACACCATAGCCGAATAACTCCCAACTAATTACTAACATAAGTCACTAAGGTGACTTTATGAATGTAAACTTCAATATTCCTAATAAAACAACAATACTGTGCCTATTGACAAAATTGACGACCATCCTTTGCTTGAAAACCAAACATGCAAACCCTGAAATCAAAGATTTTTGTTGTGACTAAATTAAGTTATGGCACCAATTTTGCCTTTGTAAAGAGTAGGTTGAGCTTTTTTGGACTTGTACATGGTACTTGAGTTGCACATTTGTGCTGGAATATGTATAATCTTCACTGGGAGCCTTCATGTTTTTATTGGTGCATCTAGTTTTGGACTCTACCTCTCAATGCCTGTCAACATGGTAATAGTGAAATCAAATTCGAATACACAACCTTTTACCTTCAAAGGAAGCTACAATAAGCCTGCTTACTCTTTTGAGCTTGAAGCTTGCTCCATGTGTGTTACTGACTGTACTTGCTCTATACCAAACTAAGAGATTTTCCATGTGCCACACTGTGGTTGAATAAAATTGATTTTTAAGCTTTCAATTGAGTGCTGAAGTTGTTAATAGCTATTGGATAGCTTTGACTTATTTCATGGCAAGACATGTCCTGAAGCTAAATTGGTAAGTTTACTACATAATAAGATTGTTATGGAATATAAAATTTTAAAAGGACAATGAATGATCTTATTTTGACTACAATGGAAGAAAACAATGTTGATAAACTATGACAAACAGCTGAGAAACATGAGGAAAAAACCACAGTAGGCATTCGTAAATAAGTCGTAGTGGGAGAAAGATAACATATCTCACCTGCCATAAGCACAATAAACTATTGATGTTGCAAAATATGCAAGAGCATAAACCATAACCAATTTTCAGGGTAAGTCAGATAAAGTTTCCTTGCATTTCTCTGTGTCTCCTGGAAGTTTCCTTTGAAATTGATGCTTTGGATAGAAGTTTGTGAGATATATCATATAAATTACATTGGTTATTTTCAAGTGCTGATTATTGGTTGACAAGAGGGAAAATAATAAAAAAGATACAATAGGACTTGTAATTCACAAATTTTTAGAAGAATATGTACAAGTATTTTTTATAGCAGAAAATTTTATGAACAAAGTCCAAAAAGATATTGATAATAAGAGAAATAATAAGAAAGATTAAAATGTCCACACGAACTGAAGTTTCTTAAATTGATTGAAGCTTTAGTCATCTCTGAGTACCCCTTGTACCATGCTTTAAAAAAATGCCATTCTTGTCCTGGTTCCCATCTGCTCCCTCTAGATGATTGTGATCTAAATTTTAATTTTTATATCATAATTATGATATAAAATATCACTAGAGTTAATCTTCACTTTCATTGACTTTTATTTGTTTGCTTTAAAATGTTAGTTTTTTTAATTTTTAATCATTCTACATGTTCTAAAGATGTATAGCTATTGTGTAAATATTTTAAGATTTAAATATTTAAATTTCTTTTCAATATTTATATTTGTCATCTCCAAGTCCCCATTTCCCATATAAAATAAAAATGGTGTACCATTATCCATTGCTGTCTACCATACCAGTACATATCTCTGTCTTCTGGAACTATGTTATAAATGCAGGAGCTTGATGACTACTCAGTAGATCATTAAGGGAATTGCATGTTTATAACTGATTTATCATTTCTGAATGGCCCATTCACCAGTTTTAGGCATTGGAACCCATTTTCTTTATTATACAACTTTGTTATCCTTTAAGAGAACTAGAAAAGTTGTTTATATTATTTCTATCTGCCGACAAGAGGTATTAAACACTCCCCATTGCATGATAGTTGAGGATTTTCTGTAGCCCCATTGACCATTTTGGCATTGGAACCCATTTTCTTTATTATACAACTTTGTTATCCTTTAAGAGAACTAGAAAAGTTGTTTATATTATTTCTATCTGCCGACAAGAGGTATTAAACACTCCCCATTGCATGATAGTTGAGGATTTTCTGTAGCCCCATTGACCATTTTGGCCATCCTTGCATATTAGAATTAGAATTAAATCTCACTCTAAACTTGTTTTTCAAAGTTCGTTTCTGGTATGTTTTCAGGATAATCCTTCAGATAAAGACATAAATCAGGGTACGCTTGTTGCCTTTAACTTGGACCCATCTGTGTCAAATGATGATTTACGACAAATATTTGGAGCTCACGGGGAAGTAAAAGAGGTAATTTTTTTCTTTTTTTGGCTGCTATATTCAGGCTGAATTTATTATTACTAACCTTGGCATTTGTAACAGATAAGGGAAACCCCCCACAAACGACATCATAAGTTTATTGAGTTTTATGATGTGAGACATGCTGAAGCAGCATTACGAGCCCTAAACAGGAGTGAGATTGCTGGCAAGCGTATCAAACTTGAACCTAGCCGTCCTGGTGGAGCAAGGCGCAGGTACTGGCCTTATATATGAGTTTTTTAATTATATTTGATTGAGGCAGGTGAGTTTTCTCTCAGGTATTATTTGTAATGTTGATATATATGATTAATCCATCTTGAGGTACCAGTCTGTTAATTTGTAATGTAACATATCATAGGCAACACAGCTGTTTTGAGTCTATTATGCTTATAGTAGATACTAGATTAATAAAAGTTATGGTTATACAAAATCTTTAAAAATTCAAATTCACACTTGGAAAAGTAAAAATTATATCAGTTATTGATCTTGTCATGCCATTTCCAAGAGTTGGTCTCAATAATCTTGGTTCATGAACTGCTCATGTAGCATTCATGAAAAAGTCAAGAAACTGCCTTAAAATTCATGCTTGATGGTTAACTGCTGAAATGGATTGAAAGGTTAAGGTTATCAATCTTGACATGATTTAAGTATGAGATTTAAAAATAAATAAATTTTATTGTCTATGAATTTCTTGATCATCCTTGTCTATGCACAGTTGGCCCCAACATGGATAACCCTCTTAACTTTGCAACCAGAGTATCATCAACTATATTTTCCCCTCTAGATTATCAAAGAAGGTAGGGTCCTACTCAGTTCATTGTCAGATGGGAATTTGATATCTATATTTAGTAAAACAAAGATTATCTTATTATGGCTTGTCTAACAAATAGGTTCTTAACTGTGTTACTGGTGTAGCCCTTTAGTTCTGTAGGTTCAGGTCCAATTTGGCCCGGATATGGATCCAGGTTTGGTTTGGGGGGGATCCAGCCTGGGTTCCACAAAAGGTCTGTAGGTTTGTCTGGGGCAAACCTGGGTGTATTTTGCTCTCCTGCTTCTGCTGCGATGAAGCTGTTGTCTTTTTGTGATTTTTTCTGTTTTTCTAGTTTGGCATTTAATTCATCATTCGTCCTTGCTGTTTTTAGGCTTATTTGCAGCTAAACAGAATAAGATGTCTTGTCATGCAATGCCTTATTTGCAGCTAACAGAAAACATGGGTATTCTCATGAGGATTGACATTGTTTTATCAAATGCAATGAAGAGGTTTCTAAACTGTTCAGTTCACTTTTGCCAGCATACTCCAGCCTGTGCCAACATAAGAGCCTTGGATCATTGTATGGTCATCTATCAAACCATAATGGAAAGGTGTTTTTTAATCATATATTGTAGCTGGAAATGCTCTGGTAGATATGTATGCACAATGTGAAAGCATACACAAAGCATGTGAAGTGTTCACAAAATGCCTCAACAAACTGTGGTATCATGGAATATGCTTACATAAAATGGTTTTCTTGATGAAGCTGCAAGAATTTTAAAGAAATGCATGAGACATGGAAAAATTACAATTTTCACACTTAGAAAACATTGTTTTTTGCCTTTTTAAAAATTATGAAAATGACACATGCCATGACGGTTTGTGGGGTTTTGAAAGCCTTTATTTGGGCTTGGTGGTGGGGGTTCCACCCCTCGACACTGCCTTGTTGCAATGGGCATTGCCCTCAAACCTCCCGCAAGGGGTGATGCCCCTTGACCCTTGCTAGGGGCACCACAAATCTCCACCACATTAGTTTGACACATTTTGTAATTGTATTTTGCATAAACTTTATATTTTTTTTACAGAAATTTATGAATTTTTTAAGTTTCCAGATCAGAAATATTTGGTTTGCAGTCTTAAGTCAAGCTTGAGTATGTGAACGATAGTATAGATATCTATCACAGCAAAAATGATAAGTGGATTTTTATTAGCTATTAGAACTTGCCAATACCCTGATATATATCTATGCTAAGTGTGAAAGCATACACAAGGCATGCAAAATGTTTGATAAAATGCCTTAATAACATGTGGTCTCTTGGAATGCCATGCTTGTAGGATATGCACAAAAATAATTTGTTGAAAATACTTTGAGAACATTTAAGTAAATGCAATTGGCAGATGTAAAGCTAGACATCTCATTTTGCAAGTTTTTTTATTATTAATATTAACTTATTATTATATTATAATATTATATATTAACATTATTAATATTGTATAGAGCTTATAAATATTCTTGTACATCAAAAATATTAGATGCTTCTAATATTTCTTAGTTTAGGCTGCAAATATGTATATTTATGTTTTTTATATTTTTTTTTTATGGATGAACCCAAAACGAACCCAGCCCACCAATTTTTGTTGAATGAATCTGTGAACCAAACCATTGAACCTGAACCCGTATCAAAATTGGAAACTTGGCTTTTGGGTATGTTACGAAAAATGGTGAATGTTAATAAAGAAATAACTGTTGTCCCTAATAGGCTAATATGATCAATGAAATAACAGGGAGTGGTTTTAGGAAGGACGAATTCACAGTGTTCTAAGAAGAATGGTGTTTGGTAGTAATAATTGAATGTTGAAGGTCTGGATAAAGAGAAGTGGGGAAGGTGACAAAACAGGATTAGAAGAGGTTTCAAATGTCAGAAGATGTTATTCATTTTGTATTATAAATATTTTGTACAATGCAATGTAATTTGAGAGAGTTACAATAGCGCAACGCTGTTTTCCATAGTTTGCCTCTTTGCCTTGTTCATTGTTAATTTGTTTTGCTTATTTGCCTTTTCTTTCCAGGGTGCTGGGAAGATCAGAAGAATTGAACAAATATTTATAGATGATATGATAGATTTTGACTTCCCATGGTTGCAATTGAGCATTGTTGTCAATCTGTTGTGGCTCATTATCTTACTGCACTAGAGAAGGAGTAACAAGTGGACATATGAATCATGTACTATTTAGACTTAAATTGTGGCTTGGTAATGGTCGTTTTTTGGCATTTATCAGGTCATCTGAACTATTTGCCTATCCATGAGAATATAATTAATGATTATACTCATAACCATAATCTATTAGTGGGGTCAAAGATTTTGAAATGTGTAAATTCCAGAAACAGGCATCACATGAAGAAACTTTGATCATTATAAAATGGCTCATAAAGCACAAGATACTGCTGAGACATCCACCATGGAGAATCTCACTGATCGACATTCTTTCAAAACCAATAGACAAAATTAATGAATTATAAGGATTGGGTTTACATCGCAGATGACTGCAAAGCAATACACAATTTTCAGGAAGCAGATCTTAACACAATACAATTGAACATTTTGCTGCTGGTAGTAAACCTTCAACGGAAATACAAGGCAGTGAACTATTAGTTCCAGGTGATATGCATATAAGTGGCTTTAAGGGAAGACTCAATACTAAATAGTATCCACAAATCTTAGGAAAGATTCATAATTAGTTCCAATAATGAAACCATCAACTGATAAAAAAAATAAAATTATTTTACCATTTTAGAATTGTGAAGTGTCCTAAAAAGGTGGACCAGGCATTTTCTAGATGCCATTGTTGTACGGCAACAGATATCCTTCTTATATAAATACAGTGAATATTTTAAACATTAGCCTTAATTGATGAATTTTGGAATCATATACTTCAGGACAGGAAGATATACTGCAAGAGTGTATTTTATAATTTTCATGAATAACTTAAGCATCCTATCACTAGGTGCAAGTCTATCATCATATGTTGATTAGAAGTATGGTTGAATTTTTGTAAGTTAATTGCCTTTTCATCATGTTTTTCTATTGCTTATTATGTTTTGGAAATGTCACCAGCTATATGCAATGTCTGAGCCAGGAGCCAGAGCAGGATGAAAACAGAGCTTACCAGCAACAAACTGGTTCGCCATTGCTGAATTCACCTCCAGGTCTGCTTTGTTTCTAACTTCACGAGTTTTAGTTCCAATGTGCTCTAGGATATTTGATATACAAAGAGATGATAGCGAATTCTTTGGTCTGTAAGTCAAATTTTTATATGAAGAAATTATGGGGTTATGATAACCTGAAGGATAATTGTCTTGGTCACATTTATAAGGTTTTTATAATTCATCTTTAGATAATTGGCTAATGCCACTCGGCAAAGAAAGGTGAAATTAAGAACAATTAGCAGATTGCATGGTTGCTTAATTCTGTTTTTATCAATTTGTCTTTCATTGCATGAACGCATGAATGCTTGTAGAATTTTATTCTCAAAAGTCAAAACATCTTTATTTTATGTTGTATTTACAAATGGCTCTAAATAATTTGCTGACACAAACAGGGCCTTGGGAACATTTTAGCACTCCTAGTGAAAATGGTTCAGTACACAGCATGACATTTTCACGTGGTTTTGGAAATATAAACTACCCACTTAACAAGCCATTGCCAGGGATTGGTGCAAGCCTACCACCTTTCCCTTCTACCAAAAGTGGAATTGGAAATGGTGACTTTGCAAGAGCTAAACAGGTTGAGCAGATGGCTACCTTCAAGGGTTTTACAAAGCCTGGTCAGCTAAATCAGTCTCATTCTTTTCCAGACTATGAAAATGGTATGCTGCAGGTGATGCATTATAATTCTTCTGGAAGTGTACCTGTACCACAGAGCTCAACCCCTTTTGGGCACCATGAAGGTACTACTTAACGTTCATTTAAAGTACTTGGCTTTGCTATATTTCTCTATGGGAATTTTAATTGTTGCTCTGGTTACTTGTGTTTATTCATGGATCATAGCATGTATATTTTAAGGGGCTATAGCATGTATATTTTAAGGGGCTATTGATGTTACCGTAGATCAGCATTTATGCAATAATTTTAGTTGTTTGAAATCAATTATATTTGAAAGCATTGTAATGGCTTATTTAGAGGCAGCCCATTTTCCTCTCAATGCAATGATAGGTTGGATTTGTTGATGCTGAGCTGTCACATTGTCATTCATTGCTCAGGCTATAAAAATTATTCTAAGTCTGGAAAATCTTTATGTACCAATTATCTCAGATTTTTTTGTACCGAAGTCATAAGCATTACATTTTATTGCAAGAACTTGCATGTATACTATGTGAACTACAAACTTTTTCATGAAAATTTTCCTGTATCGTACATTTTTTATGTAAATGTCTCTTCCCCAAGTATGTTTGTTTGTTTCAAATTTTGAGCTGGAGTTATTCTGTACGTGGATCTCCATAACCAATCCTATCATAGGGTGCCTCTTGGGGTGGAGAGACCTGGCTGTATATACTCCTAGGTAATACTGGAATGTGGCCTAAGGGTAGGGCACATGTTTCATGTTTTTGGAACTGTAAAAATTTCTGTATATTGGTTATGGTTACTAAAAATTTCTGTAAAGAATATTTTATATACTAAAATGTAAAAAGCAAATAAATTTAAAATAAAATACATATATGATATTATAGAGAAAGAATCTGAAAGTAAATATTATTCAAATTTGATCCAATGGCAATATCCAATGACATTAGAGAGGGCTTAAAATTTCAAAATTTAAATAAGGTTATTATACCTAAGTATTACGTTTATGGTCGTCAAGGGCATTGAACTTTGGAAACTGAAATTAGAGTTGCAATATAATAGTATACAGTCAACTTTCTGAAGAAAGCACAGAGCCACATACTGATGCAGATTTTAAAGATTCTTTTGGTAAAAGAAAATCTGTACATTTATCACATGAAAATAACATTTGTATTCCTAGAATATTGATAATGGTAAAGGTAGTTTTTCAAGTTACCACCAAGCAAGACTCCAATTTGGTGTATGAGGAGATTGTTTTTACAATTAACTTTTATGATATTGAAATAAGGTGTACAACCCCCTGCTGGACTGGAACTTGTGACCTCCACTTTAGAGAACACGAGCCATCACTAGGAGGCCAACTCAAGTTGTATGTATTACTAGTATAGACATATGTAAAATTGCTGTATGTTCTCTGCCACTCTCTTTTTTTATGGCTTGCAATTATGTAATAAACATGGACTATTGTTTTCTCAGCTGTAAAAACTTCCGGAATAGTGGGTCGACTGTAAAACTCTTGCAATAAAAAGACAAATGTCTGGTAGAACAATAAGTCAACTCTATGGAAGAAAGCACCTACTGCTCTTTTCATCCACTTTCTGGGGATGTCTGCAAGTGGAATGTTTTGTTGCCCTCAGGAAATCCTCTACATGTTCTCACCGTGCAGGAAATGCTTTTTTGAGACATTGCCAGGGACGCCTCATAGCATGGGAGGTCTCCCAGAGTGAAGGGTTTCGTCTTTATAAAAGATAGTTAAAAAGGTACACAATGATGCCCCTTTGATAACTCCTGCATGCTGGGACTATATGTCCTCAGAATACAGGATAAATTTCAGGGATGTCCTAAAGGAGGCACAGGCATTTCAAATGCATTTTTTTGGGAATGGGGAGGGTGAAACATCTGGGGGATGTTTCTTCCCCATTCCTGTCCACAGTGACGAGAATGCCTTTCAGAACCAAGGATGTGTCACCATGGATCCCCTTAAGTGCTGAGGTCCAAGTTTTTTTCCCTACTGTAATCAAATTTTGAACACCTACGCATATGAAATGCATATGGAGTTATTGCATTTATTTGAACATCATTAACCATGATAGTATGGGCCATAGTTGGAATGATCAGGAAATGTATGTCTCAAATATCAGAAAAGTGAAAAGATTTTCTTTCGTTTTGGTCATGGCTATGACCTAGTGAGCTGTATCTTATCCAGCAATACCACAGCAAGGAAGCCAATGAGATAGCCCCTGTATATGCCCTCGTTGATAGATCTATAAATCACCTTCTTCATGGAAAGATGGCAAGGAGGGGCATCTGACAAGTATCTAATGGAAGAGTGGATCAATAGAGAGGCTGATAGATTGGAGAAACATTCCTCTCATATACTTCTTTTTTGCAAATTTGTGTTAGGCTACCATTGTTTTGATGCCTGCTCATGCTTGAGGAGGAAACTTTCTTTTAAGGAAAAGTTCAAAATATGGGTACCTTTGTATGCCTAGGGATCCAAGTCCCTGAATAGAGAAAGTAAGGCAGGATTAGTCTTAAGGAAAATGGTATGAACAACAAACTCAGCGTGGACAATGCAAATGACAACCTACATTTGCAAGAGATCATATGCTGAAGTATTTTTGAACTCTTAATACTAGGCCAATCTGAAGGTCCTTGAATGTGGCTGTGAATCTTTGACACATAAATAATGTGGGTCTAGTGAGTGTGTTGAAGAGCAGTGCCTTCAACGGGGTGTACTGCAAAAGTATCTAAAAGAATAGGTTCTACAAGCTAGAAATTGAGGCAAAGGGGATGTCCTAGAAACGTATACAAGAATCATACACAACAGTTAAACTTTTAGATGAATCAATTGCTCTGTACGTTAGATGATGCTTTTTCAGAACTTGCCACCAAGATCACCTCCAAATAATGATTGAAACATATTACTGAATTAGAAAACAGGCTGAGATTGGTCAAGGTCAAGCCATATAGAGGTTTTACCGCTGGAGAAATGGAATTTAAAATGTGGTTATAGAAATACAGGGATTCTTACTACCAAAGAGGAGATGGATTAAGCTAACATTACATTGATTTGAGATATCAGGACAATATGACTATTGAAAGTTGTTTTATATCACACCATTAGCAGTTGAGTAATTGGAGGAAGTACACTGTTCTTGGACTTTCAGTAAAATTGACTTCTGGTCAGGTTAGTACAAAATTAAAATATGGGCAGCAGACATACTTGTGAAGGTCTATGATTTTTGTTTGATATTTCTAATTGTTCACAAATATTCTGCTCAAACAAGCATCAACACGAGGCCAAAACAAGCTCTTATGAGCATAACCATGAGATAAATACAAGCTCCATTTGAGTAACTGCATTATAAACCACCTACGGAAGACCAAGAGTCCCAAATTAGAAATCCACTTATTTGGAAACCATCTCCAAACTAGAAGCCAACTATGGAAGACCAAGAGTTATAATTTAGAATTCCATGTTAGATGTCCCTTTGGGATTTGAAATTCAGTCTCCACAATGAGAATTCAGTGCTTTAACCAATTAAGAACCCCTTAGATGAAGGTTTATGATCTTAAATAATACCCTTGGGTTATTCAGTGCACCAGTTAAATGCTAAACAATAGTAAATATGTTTACTCCTATTATACCAAAACCATTTCAAGTCTTAATATATTGCAAATTTTAGGGGAAGCTACATCATGTCATCCAAAATGCCAAGCCCTCAATTTCTTCTCATGACACCGCCTATTATTAATTTGGGGGGAGTTCACTCAGAATATTATACTTCTATTCACTTTTGTTCAATACATTTGCATATATATAGGATTTGCATATCCTATATTATAGGAGGGTTGTTCTACCTCCTATAACCACTCCTCTATATCTGTGAGTTGTTAAAACAACTCAATACAAACAATTATTTGTACAACCTTGATATATTATCGTACACATGATATTTAACAAACTATAACAAACCTAATGATGTAATATTCCTAAGACCCCCCATATTACATCATTTTCTAAATGGGGATAACTGGACTAACAATACTTGATGACCATGTTTAGCAGTTCATCAAAAACATAAAGTAAGAGTAGGGCATATGCATCTACTTGTGACAAGCAACAATGGAACTAGCCACTATGCATACTAGAATTTCATTTGAGGATAGGGACAAACACATCTACCCATGGAACCAAGGATAGGGACTAACACATCTATCCGAGGTCTTACAACAAGTTTGGGGAGGGACTTACACATCTACCCATCATCAGTTATGAATAGGGATACACACTTTTGCTCACAACAATTATGATTGGGGACATACACTTCCAATCATAATCACCAAACAAATGTGACTAGGGACAAACACTTCCAATCACATGCACCATCTTGTGAATGGGGACAACACATCCATTCCCAAACAAACAACAATTGTGATTGGGGACAAACACATCCAATCACAATACAAAATTTTGATTTGATTTAGAAAATATATTCCTCGCTGTTCTCGTGTGGAAGGTCTTCAGTAGCTATTTCAAAAAGACATTCTTCATCATTGTTTACAACCAATGCTATATCTGTATTTATCTTGCTGTCGAGGAGATCCTTCACGTTTTTTTCCCAAGAAATCTGGAAAAAAACCTGATTAATCGTGATTTTTAAAAAATTGGCTACCTTCACGTTTTTTTCCCAAAAAATCTGCAAAAAACTTTGAAAAAAGTCAACGACTTTTTGGGCGTTTAAATCTGGTTTTAATCGGGTTTAAATCTGCAAAAGGCAACATTACTTCTCACCAATCCGTCAGTCATTTCCGGCGAAAAAAAAAACCCTCGAATCTGCGCGAAAAGGCTATAAATCCACGATTTTTCTTTCTCAAACGACAGAAGAAAGCCATTGGAAGCAGCGGCGGACATCTGAGAGCTAGTTTTCCAGTAGTGGCGGACATCTGAGGGCTAGTTTTCCTGTTTGAGCGGTGATTTCGAGATTGAGCGCGATTTCCAGTTGCAGCATTTCCAGTTTGCGATTCCAGTTGCTGCATTTCCAGTTTGCGATTTCCAGGTAGGCATTGATATCGTTCCCCTTCTGCATTTGTCTTCGAAAAATAATTTGCCAGTATTTCGTTTCAATTTCTTTTATCATTTCTGTATTTGATTTAGAAAAAAAAATCAACTATATTGTTTTGTAAAATTATTTTTTATTATTTTATTAAATATTAAATACTTTGATATATATAGTATTATTATTATGTATGCCAAAAAAAAATAAAAATTTTATATTTATTTTGTATTTTATTTTGTAAAATAATTTATTCTATTTAATTATTTTCATTACAAAATTCTGTAAATTCTTTTATAAAATATAAAACAAATATTTTACATTTATTTTGTATTTTATTTACTATTTTCTTTTTCTGTTTTTATTTTATGCCAAAGAAAACAAATATTTTGTATTTTGTATTTATTTTATATTTTGTATTTTGTAAAATGTAAATTACTAAATAGTAATACAATTTTTTATTTATTTACTGTATTTATTTTTTTAATAATTTACTGTATTTTATTATTTTTTATTTACTGTATAAAAACTATAAATATATACTGCAATAAATATTTTGTTTTTCATTTATTTACTGTATTTTTATTAATTTTTATTTACTGTATAAAAACAAAATTCTGTATTTATTATTTTTTTTTTACTGTATTTATTTTATGCCAAAAAATAAATATTTTGTATTTATTTTATATTTTTTCATTTTGTAAAATGTAAATTACTAAATAGTAAATAGTAATATAGATTTTTTTTATTTACTGTATTTATTTACTGTATTTTTATTATTTTTTATTTACAATAAATATTTTGTATAAATAAATAAATATTCTGTATTAATAAATACAAAATACATAAAATAAAAATTACAAAATATTTATTTCAGCATTTATTTATTTACAAAATGAAAAAAAAAATTGTTGTGAAAAATATATATAAAATTCTGTATAAAAAAAATACAAATACAGTAGCAATTATTTAATATTGAAATACATTTTACAGTATTTTAAAATTTTGAATTCAAAATTGCTTCAGCCGTGTATTGTATAAAAAAAAAATGCATTCAAACAACATATCCTCTAATGCAGAATACGCCATAATGCCACGTGTAAAAGACTTTGCGTGGACACATTGCACGACAATTCCGGGTTCAACGAAGGTTAAATGCAATTGGTGTTTGTGTGAAATCAACGGTGGCATTTATCGCTTCAAATGGCATTTGGCAAAGGAGCCAGGAAATAACACCATTCTTTGTACAGAATGCCCTGCAGAAGTCACCCATCAAGCAAAACAAGCTCTTGAACTTAAGAGAGGCAAAGCCCCAGGAGCTTCATCATCAAGGCCTGCAAGCCTTTAGCATAGCTCTATTTATAGTAGCAACTAGCAAGAGTCATAGGCTACTTTTGTTTTTTGAATCTTTGTACTACAAACTATATTGTAATTGAAATTGTCATCTATCAGTTATGCATTGTGAACTAATGCTTTGAAAGATGTGGAATGCAATGTAATCAAATCAGTGACATAGTGATCAGCGATATGAATATAAACAACAAAATCTATTTTCTATGATTCATCAGCTAAACTCTCTATTTTATTTGCTCTCTATATCTCTATTGGTATGGAAATGCCTTTCAATTAAAAAAAAATCGGTTTTTGTCTCTTATTCTATATTTTTTTACGTTTTTTTTAAATCCGATTTTTTCAAAAAATCTTGAACTTTTAGTTTGCCGATTTATTCCCCAAAAGATTTTTGTTGCTATGGGGATACACACTTTTGCTCACAACAATTATGATTGGGGACATACACTTCCAATCATAATCACCAAACAAATGTGACTAGGGACAAACACTTCCAATCACATGCACCATCTTGTGAATGGGGACGAACAGATCCATTCCCAAACAAACAACAATTGTGATTGGGGACAAACACATCCAATCACAATACAAAATTTTGATTTGATTTAGAAAATATATTCCTTGCTGTTCTTGTGTGGAAGGTCTTCAGTAGCTATTTCAAAAAGACATTCTTCATCATTGTTTACAACCAATGCTATATCTGTATTTATCTTGCTGTTGAGGAGATCCTTGGCATGTTGAATGCATTTCATAATGATGTGCCCCTTTTTCTTGCAATAGTAACACAAAATTCTATCCTTTGAGAACTGATTTCCTTTTGAAGTAGAAGAATTGGATTTATAGGTATGGTTAACCTTATTTTTGACAGCATTGCAATATTCTCTACAATTGACTCATTTTTCTTGGTTCCTTTATCAATCAAAGTAGAGATTATATCATCTAGAGTAACATCCACTTTATTCAATGTGAGCACAATATTAACATAACTAGGAGGCATGCTGTTCAACAAAATGGCCTTTGCATCATCATCTTCCTTCGGCTTTTATACCAGCTAGTTGGTTCATCGAGGAACAAACTTATTGATATGCTGAACAATATTGTTGCCTTCATTTTTAGCCCTAATAATTTCTGCTTTAGGCCCATCTTTGCACTTGATGCTCATGATCCAAACAAAGAACTGAGATCATCCCATACTTGCTTTGAGGTCTTCGATAAGCCAATATGGTGGGGGTATGCATCTGAATGTCCAAGACCAATCAAAGCTATTGCTCTTCGATCCTTTGTAGTCCATTTTGTGATTCCATCAGCATTAGTTGGTTGTGGTGTAGTTCTACTCACTACATCCCATAGATCCTTTTCAATAAGGATCAGTTCAGTTGTAGCTTGACTTGCCATGTGTGGAAGTCTTTACCTTAAAATTTCTCAATCAATGTGCTATTTTTCTCCATATTGAAAATACATGACCCCCCCTTAATCAAAATAATGACAGAGGTGTCAGTTTCCATCGATAATGCACCTTGACATGATCAACACTTTCACAAATTTACAAGACCAATAAATAATACTACCCAAGGCAAACCAACCCAAAGACTAAATAATAAATAATAACAATAATACAAACCCAAATGTCAAGAGGCGTCGTTATTTCAATTTGCCTTTGACCTAATAATCAATAACCTATTGCAACACAATCAATGCACCAATGACAAGATCCTTAAAAACTATACAACTCACCTCTCTCTATATTGCACAATATATTGCTCCCTTGAAATCAATCCTTGGGAATCTTCGACCTTTACTTTACCTGCGTGCAAATTTTTAACCTGATCTATCAATGCGTTCCTATCAGCAAGCCTCAAAGCCAAGCCATCTACATATTTTGCAGCATCTTCATCTGTAATCTCTTTTGTAAATGTCAATAGGAACCTTGATAATCACGTCAAGATACTTTTCTACAAGTTCTTCAATGTTGGTACCACCCTTTTTGTACCATAACCATGAACCATCACTAAAGTTTGCGCTCTGCTACCATTGTTAACAGCAGACCAAAGTTCACTATATTAATAAAATGTGGCTCACTAATTGAAGACCTGAACCATGCTCACTCCCAATGTTGACCTGCTCTTGCACATACGGAATCTTTCCATATGACGTCGTGACTTTTGCAGCCTTTGATACACTGTTTTGTCTTTGAGATGGTGTCGATCAGAGATCAAATTCTGATTGCTCACCACAGACCCATTCTCACCACAAGTAATGCTCTGATGTGCTACACACCAATCTAATTTGTTAATTTGAAGAGAACCAATAGTCAGCACTAGCAGGAACAACCATCAAGGAATCTTTTTCATACTCCTTGAGACTGGAAACAACAGGATTGAGCCGCTTGAGAAAATTTTCACCAGCTCACTGCATATGCCATGGTCTCACACAACTATTCCATAGTAGGTCAAAATGGTATAAATGGATGTGATTGCTGACTTCTGTTCACCGCTGCAGGGACCAGGAATGCCACAAATGTAGTATTGAGCTTTGAGAAATGCATTAGATTAGTGACGGAGGGAAGAATTGCTCTGATACCATATAATTAATTTGGGGGGAGTTAACTCAGAATAATAGGCTTCTATTCACTTTCATTCAATACATTTGCATGTATATAGGATTTGTATATCCTATATTATAGGAGGGTTGTTCTACCTCCTATAACCACTCCTCTATATTTGTGAGTTGTTAAGACAACTCAATACAACCAATTGTTCGTACAACCTTGTTATATTATCCTACACATGATATTTAGCAACCACTCCTCTATATTTGTGAGTTGTTAAGACAACTCAATACAACCAATTGTTCGTACAACCTTGTTATATTATCCTACACATGATATTTAGCAAACTATAACAATTAGAGTGAGCTTCTGGATTAAACTGTGTATGAGTTTCAATCAACGTTTCAAATCTCAGTGACTCTCTCCTCTTCCTGATGATGGATCACTGAGTGTGATCCGAAACGTCGATTGAAACTCATACACAGTTTAATCCAGAAGCTCACTCTAATTATTTACATGGACCGTGGAAAACTCATACCAACTAAACTATAACAAACCTAATGGTGTAATATTCCTAACATGACATACGTTGGCCTGAACTAATTTTGGAGATTAGAAGCTCTGAATGGAGCACACTACTTGACATCTTTTCGAGTAGGAGAGACTTTGAAGAATCATCGTAAGAGAATGAAACTTTTCATATCAACAATCTATCCTTGCCAATGCTCTGAGTCCAAAGCATCTTTAATAGGGGGCTTAGTGAAATAATATTAATATTAACAATGTAACAGGATGAAACTTTTCATACAATTTATCCTTGCCAATGCTCTGAGTCCAAAGCATCTTTGATAGGGGTTCTTTTGTGTAACATTATTAATATTGACAATGTAACATGAAAGTTGCAAGTCAACTCCATGATTGATAGCTTATTCATGGTGCATATTTTATATTAATTCATTTAAAATATGAAACACTTATTCTTTCTAGATGGACACATAATATTGTTTATAAGGATTTTTTTTTTTGGAATGTGAAGATTACAAGAAAACCCGCTTCATCCGAAGGACGGGTGGGTCTACATGCCCTTGAAACAATTAGAAGTAATACTGATAAAGCCTGCTATGCTATGGGATCTATCACATGAGGTTTCTTCACCAAATGCTTATTGCTACTATTTGGGGAACATAAACAAAATAGTCATCCTATCTTGAATACTGTCATTAGTAAACTTTCTCAACTCTGATGTAAAAGACCTACATCAAAGTGAGAAACAATAATATCCACTGAGTCTTATTTAAGGCCTACTTGCACCATTGATGTTCATGGAATATGGCATCACCGGCCTCTAGCTATTTGTAGAAAGTAATGAAAAGGATTTAATCATTTAAGGGTTTTGTTGGTATAACATAATTGCACAAAGACTTTTGGAAATTTCAAGCACAATTTTTAGAAATTAATGAATAATGTTAGGATTACAACGTTGCATGTGTCAGGGGACATTCTCATTGTTCTTTTGGAGCTACACCATTTATGTAACTTAGACATTGTGCATCACTGTATATTCAGCACACACACATATACATTCTTGTCATTTTTTTTCCAAACATATATGTTTCTAAAATAATGTCTTCATTAATGCAGCTTTGCAATCTTGGTTTCCATATATTGGTTAGAAAATCTTGTGTTATCAGAAAACTTTGTCTAGTTAAAATTGGCCAGATAAAGGATAGGGTTGACAATCTATGTCATCAGTTCTAAATTGTTTATTCCTTTAACTATGGTCTCAATAGAATTGGGGATTTACCTTTTACACTCCTTGTTAAGAATAGGGATGCATGCTCAACATTTCTTCTCTTCCTGCAATTATTCAATCCTAATTAACCACAGAGCGAGCACAATCCTGGTTTTGAAAGAATGGTTCAATCTTATTTTCCATGGGGTTTCAGGTGCAGGGAATGGGTTTCTGGTATGAAAACAAGGCAGGGAATGTAAAAGTGTATGTATATATAATGAAATTATAAAATTGATAACACCACGATAAAAATAAGTTTTATAGGCATTTATACAGACTATGGGATTGTTATATATAATTATATAATCATAGAAATAACTGTAACAAATTTCTGAGTCAATTGACAAATGCAAATATAGTAATCATGATTAAACCTTGAAGCCTTGATGGGAGGGGCTGCGTCGCAAATTATGAGGGTGTATCTCTGGGCCGCACTGATTCAGTCACTTTGATTTGCAAGAAAATGTTCAATGGCACAATGGCACTTTAAGTTTAGAGTTTACTGATTGAAATTTGATTTTATTCGTGACAAGGATGAGGCAGGGTCTTGAATGCTCTCTATGTAAGAATTGAAATTTAACATTGGTCTCTCTGGCCTTTATCAGTATACAACTCTAGCTTTTCCTAGCGAGAGAGGAAGTAAAGACAATGGCATCCTCTTTGCAGGTGTTCAACTCACTTATATCATAAGAAACTAGGACCCAGCCAATTAGATCATGAAGGTATTTTGATTGACAGAGAGTATGGTTAGGTATAGAATTTAGGTCAATTATATGTTTCCCTGATAATAAAAGGATTTCTTATGTGGATGCAATTAAATGAAGCAATGAAGCATGATCATAGCTCAATTAGGATTATGGAATTGGATGAAAACTGTCTAAAGTGGAACTGTATGAAGGCTATGTATGTGGATATTTATGAGTTTTATGGCAAATTTAATATATATACTGTATGTTAGCATCCTTTTCACTACCAAACAAATGATTTTACAAGCTCATTTATAGCATAGTTAACATTGGTAGAGTGCAATCTTAGAAGTTGTATTTATCCTTTGACTACTGTGATTTGATTCAAATATGCCCCAGAATCCTTGCGCCTTTCACTTTAAGGCCATTGCATGCACTTGAATATGACCTAACTTTTATAGGTTTCCTGATCCTAAAGCATTTGATTATGTACGAGACAACATTCAAAAAACAATATCTGGAAACTACATTCAGTGCACAATACTTGTTACATGTTTTGCAAATGAGTGTAGGAAGCTAATTTGGCCAATTGTTAGGGAAAAGTCATGGTTAAGCAATGCATAGGCTGGAAGAGTACTGAGATGGGTGACCTCCTGAGAAATTTTATTGCATCACCCTTTCAAACTTATGAGATAAGGATTATTATGACCACTCCCCTTGAAAGATGAGCCATGAAGATTGTATCGTTATTAATATGCAACTGATTGCCCCAAAAATTGATATTACATATTGATTCACCACGGAAATACTATATGTATAAAAACTATTGATTGTTGGGAAAATACTAAATGTGTAATAACTTAGTTAAAGTGACATAAGTATGAAGGAAAATATCTAGTAGTTAGGAGGTTTCTGTCGTGGTTTTCTTGTTGGTGGTCTTTGTTTTATTTCTTGACTTTTTGGCAATGATGTGGGCTAAATTTAAACTTCTCATAGAACCTTCAATATGATCGAAATTTGAATTTAGAACATGATAGATAACTCTAGGTACATAAAAGAATTCCTCTCCTTTCTTTCATGTGAGTGCTATGCCAACATTTGTGGCACTGAAAACAAGAACTTCCTATTGCTATTTAGAACTGTTATGTATAAGAAATTTTGTATCCTAATTCTTTTCTAAGCATAATTTCATTGGACTATCTCAACAGGGACAGGAACAGGAAGCAGTGGGTCAGTTGGTTATCCAAGTCCAAGTTCAGCTGGAAGTGGTACATTCCCAGGTCATCACTATTTGTGGAGCAGTGCAAGTCCCTATTCTCATCATATTCCATGGCCTGGACAATCGCACGGACACACATTCAATGCTGGTGGAGCTCAGCCCTACTCAATGAGACAGATGCCCTATATAAGTTCATCCATGACGTCACGTCATTATCACGTTGGCTCTGCTCCTTCAAGTGAGCCCTCCCTGGAAAGACACTTTGGTTATATCACAGAGTCACCTGATTTGTCTTTTGTGAGCCCTAGCTCACTTGGAACCATGAGTTGTACCACCGGAAGCCCTGTAATGGGTTTTAGTGGACATGGTGTTGTAAATGCTGGTATGACTTCCAATGGAAGCACTGAATGTGGGTCTCCAATTGGGGTTCTTTCCCCACAGCGTAAGGGCCGGATGTTTTCCGGTGCTGGCCTTACCAGTACAATGACAAACTTTGGAGAAGGGCTAAATGAGCGTGGTCGAAGCCGTCGTGGTGATTCAAGTACAAATCAAACAGATAATAAGAAGCAATATCAACTTGATTTGGAGAAAATTATGCATGGTGAAGATACCCGGACAACTATTATGATCAAGAACATACCGAACAAGTAAGCCTGCAAGTTTTTGCTCTTGGTTTTGCTTTGAAGGTCATGATGTAGCCTTTTGACTGATCAAAGCATATCATAGTTTAATGTTCTATTTTATTTAGACCAGATGTTACATATAATAGCAGATAATGTTCTGCCGACTTTATTCTTAACTATCATAAAAATTTATATAAATGTTTTTACCAATTAAAAGAAGTAATCCCCTTTCTCATCTGTAAGTTTAGTACACTGTTTCGTACCCACTGAACTTAATGTTGTTTATTGTTTTATATGCCTGTAACCATGTATTGGGGCTCTGTCCTATATTAGGAGTATCACACTTTTGGTAGTGCAGCACTGATGAATTTTCTTTTTTTTCGACAGAGCAATAATACTTATAAATGACAAGTGCTATTAAAGAATAATCTGGAACTGTTTGAAAATTTCCACCCCTAGTATAGAGATGTTTTACTTAATATTTTTGATTTTTTTTTCTCTTCCATTAAATCATTGTAAGCCATTATGCAAGCTTTTCAAAATTAATTAACCTGCAAATATGGTTTTGAAGATACGTTGGGTGGGCATTTATTTCTTTAGGTTTGATGGCATGATTTCTGTGTATTGGTAATTTATTGGCTTCCAAACAGATGCTTTGTGTTGTGTCATTAGAATATTTTTGTTCTGATCATCTACAGGTATACTTCAAAGATGCTAATTCTGGCTATTGACGAACACCATCATGGAACATATGATTTTCTTTACTTGCCAATCGATTTTAAGGCAAGATTCTTGGAACTCAAAAGGCTTTAAGTTATGAACTTTAATTATTGCCGTTACTCACATTGTGCCTTTTATCTGAAAAAGAAAGTCTTAAAGCTATTATCATTATTTGTTGCCATGTTCTGCAATGGTCTTTTGCTGATATCCGATCTGCTACTTACTCTGACAGAATAAATGCAATGTTGGCTATGCATTTATAAATATGACTGCTCCATCTCATATTATTCCTTTTTATCAGGTACATTTCCTAAATAATCCTTAAAATCCTTGGATGTTTTTTTAAATTTTTATAGAAGTCGTTGCACATCCTAATATCATTGTCTCTACCATTAAAATTGCAAAAATATGGGTTACTTAATCTAAAATGTTGAGTACGCATGATGACACTTCTAATCCGTGATGGGATGATTTTTTTTTTGATATACTAGATTTGTATTTCATTTGGAATATGTCTGAATATGAGTATATTGTGTGCTGTGATTTAGTGTCAAATTTGGTAATATAAAAACGGTGATAGACTAGTAACAGTATTCTTATTGATGTAACTAGCAGGCATTCAATGGAAAGAAATGGGAGAAGTTCAATAGCGAGAAAGTTGCTTCTTTGGCATATGCACGAATTCAAGGAAAAGCTGCTCTCATCTCGCATTTCCAAAATTCTAGTCTGTTGAATGAAGATAAGCGGTGCCGTCCCATTGTTATTAATCCTGAGGCTGGGAATCAGGTAGATTTAGTTATGCTCCATATTTTAAAATGTAATATTGCAAGTTTTAGTCCCTTGATGGCTTATATGATGCTAGATAGTGATGCTGATGAAATGTTAAATTTGCACATTGAATTGAACTACCAGGAGGTTCTTCCAATGGGACTTGATCTTAAGGTATATCCAGTAAAAGAATTTGGCGATGGAGGCATACAACAAAGTCCAACAGAAAATGTTAATAAGGATGAATTTTTACAAAAAGTTGACAATACTACCAATGACAATGACTTCAATGAAATTTCAAGTGAAATAAACAAGTTGCTTGACCTTTCTTGAATTAATGTGTAGATAAAAAGGGCCTCGACAATAATTGGTATCATGTGGGATGTATAGGGGGGACAGCACTCATTTTTTGTCTTTTGATATGGAGCAATGGCTGGAAAACTTATTCCCAGTGGTCTCATTTTGTTTCATCAGATTTGGGGAGGCTTTTGTTCATTCTGTATATATAAAGGTTTACATGATTGGTTAGTTTCGTGTTTGGAATCCGGCAATATTCAGGTTAAACAACTTTGAAGAATTTGCAGTAACATTCAATTCTTCTGTTGAATCCAACCTGAGGAAGTGTACAGGTGAACTGAGGGATTAACAAAGGTTTCTTTTGTCAAGGCATTGACATTCTTTATGTAAATTTACTTGACTGAAAAACAACTCCAATGGTAACATTTCTAATATTACAATGTACTATGTACTTGTAGATCTCCTACCACCATTAAGATATGGTGTAAGCCATTGATCTTGTAGTTATGCCAAATGTCTGTTTAAGCTGTTTTCTTTCATGTTCATAAAAGTTCATTTTGAAACAATTCAATACCTAGTGGAATGATCTCTAGACTTGTGAATTTTCTGAAATATATATAACAAGTCTTTGTCAACATTGCAACATTGCAAAGGGGTTTAATTCTTACAAGGTGCAGAAGATATATAAATAGAAATTCGCCACTGGATGCTAATATCTTGTTGAAATGGATATAATAAAAGCATGTATGCTGTTGATTCTGATTATCTTAAAAGCCAAAAAAATATAAATGAATTGGCTGTACCGGAGAGCCTTTTTCGAATGCCTAGAATGCCACCTAAGGTTTATAATTTCTGTGAAGGATTCATATAATGGTGGTAATAGTTGCGGTTAGATACTCATATGGTGATCTCATATGCTTTCATACATGGAAAGAATTTTAAAGTAAAAATGCAGCTTTAAATTAGAATTTCTGAAGAGACCTGAAGAATTTGAAGTAAAAATGAAGGATGTATTTTAAATAGAGCTTTAGATTTGGATTTTTGAATAGATTGGAAAGAATAGAGTAAAACGGATTTCAGCATTTTAAATACAACTTTATGTTATGTCATATATTCATTCAGGCCATGTTTTTAAAACTGTTGTCATAAACATGCAAACCAATTTGGAACCAAACAAATTACTGAATGACTTGATATTGTGTTTATTTCTAAATGATGCAATGGCAGAAAACCTTTTCATACTAGATAAAACATTTTTGATAGAAGCTGTGAACTCATTTCATCTGTTATTTCAGTACATTGCATCACTTATTCGATAAATTGCAAATCAACTCTGAATTGTACAAATGATTGCAAATGTATCATAGCATGAGGCCGCACCTGCTAGGCAGGTTTGTTTTTGTTCTTGTTTCACATTCCAGAGCAGACATAATAGAAATGCTTTAGAACATTTATAATACTAGAAGTTGTGGTGAAGTTCATCATCTTACTGATCATACTTGCATATATCGTACAGAGTCTATAAAAAACTTTAAAATTTTCCTGAGTGATTGTAGATATGTTTGGAACAAAAATTACTTTTTAATATTGTTGTTTTCAGAGTTCATTGAGCCTATTGATTACTTCATTTATAGCTTCCTTAAATTCCTTCACTTTATTTTTCCTTGTTAACATTAGGATAGATGCAGGGATTTTAGTTTGTTGATAGGAATTTTCCTGTCTGCGAAGCATGGCTCTACATTTTGTGGATAACCTCAAGATTCTGCCCTGTGTAGCATCATATAATTACATGTCAGATTCTGGAGTGTTGTATGTATCTTATAACATATATATCACTAAATCTCAAGCTCTAACTTAATGTTTGTATTGTTGGTTCACTTCGCCATTCTTTACAGGGGTTCCCAATTCCTTCTTTTTATTAGTTTTGCTCTAGAGTGCATTGAGTGCCCTGATTGCGTCATTTGTAGCTTCCTTAAATTCGAACACTTTATTTCTTGCTTGTTAACATTAGGATAGAAGCATTGCTTAGGCTGGATCCTTGTGTGTGTGTGTTGCTTAAATGCACTTTGACTGCGTCATTTGTAGCTTCCTTAAATTCATACACTTTATTTCTTGCTTGTTAACATTAGGATAGAAGCATTGCTTAGGCTGGATCCGTGTGTGTGTGTGTGTGTGTGCGCATGTGCATTATACGTCAATGGTCACAATATGACCATGTAGACAAATATGATTTCTAGTTGATAAGTATTCATCCTAGCCCTTGTGTATAAGATGATCCTATGAAAGATTTTGGGATTCACATATAGGTGGCAAGGTTTAATTGGAAATTTTGATGTCCTTAGATAGAAGTGACATAGTATAAGTTTTCTATATTGGGAAATTGTGCATATGTTCTAACATTAAATTGAGTCAGGATTTCCTAACAACCTTGTACCTAGGTATGTTTGGATCTCCATGCTTAGAGAGATGTATATTGGAAAATATTATTCTTAACAAACCTAGCCTGTGTGATAGAATCTTTATATTAATAAAACCTTGGTATGTTTGGAAAGCGAAATTAATAATACTTGCTATCATTTACTTAAATCGCTTGGGTGCAAAATCATATCATTCTTATTTATTAATTGGACAAGGGGTTTTCTATTTAGGAATTCCAAGTGTAGGTTCCTTGAGAGAAATATTGTAAGGAGAACTATGTGTGACTTCAATCTTGTTTAGAAGCAGGTATGTAGGCAGTCCTTGGGAAAACGGTGCCCTTGTGATCTCAAGTCCTTAGAGGAGGGGCAGGGGGAGAGGGGGGACGGGTGGTCGGAGCGCGGGGAACGGTTTACAGGGATAACTCCAAGATTGGAGTTCCTAACTTGTTCGAACTTCCCTCTTCAATAAGCTTCAATTTGAGGCTGAAATGAGTATTAAATGGTTGAGTGAGTTAAATAAACTTGATAACTTGTATTTAATACATAATGTGCTTTTGAATAGTAAGTTGAACAAAGTGAATGGATTTGACTACTTTGTAATAAGGATTTGCCTATATGTATATGTTGAGTGCAAACCATCTTGTGTTGGTTCACTATGATTTTTATGTGTTTGTGAAATTTAACTCTAGACCTATAGGATTCTACGTATAGGCTCTTGAATCAGTTAAATCGTGATATACTCTAGTACTTGTGAATCATGTTGTGTAAATCTTGGGCTAGAGATGACCCAAGTGTGAATCTCTGGGATATTTAAGTAGTTATAGGAAGTCATTGGACCATCCCAATGATTGATGTCTGGGCTACTATTAGGGATTAGTCGGTATTCACTTGGTTCACAAAGGTGAAGTTAGTAGGCTACCTTGGTTATGATACGGTAATAATTCCAAGGGTAGTTACCCTATCGTGCGGGTAACGGTAATTGGAGCTAACTGTTGTATCAAAAGGGTTCACTGACAATCACCTGTAGCATAGGGGTGATAAATGTCCAATGTTACTTGGGTTGTGAAGAAGATAACTAAAAATATCACTAAGGTCATAAGGTGGTATTTTTTGGAAGGTACTTCTTCCTAGGTGGACAAACTTGTCGCCAGTGGCCTATAGGCGATTGAAGTTGGAATCCACTAGGTTATGGTAGGTTCACTACTTGTGGAAATCTTTGGGTTGAGGATGGACCCCTGGTATAGTATGGGATGCATTGAATCCTCTTCCCAATTACTTGATGGTGCAAAAGACTAGGGGAAAAGTATGGACCCACGTTGTAGTGCGTAAAGCATCAACATTCCTTTTTTTAATCTAGGATGCACTATGGGCATGTGTTAGTCAACCATTGTGGATGTGTTAGTCATTATTGTGTATATGTTAGTCACTTTGTGTCAATGGCCTTGGGTTTTGTACATTGTTACTAATTCCCTTGCTAGTGATGACATCAAGTAGCATAGGTTGCTTGATTGTCGTCACAGATGGTGGATTAGGAAAATGATGGAACCCAAATTATAGTATGGGATGTACCAACATTCCTTTTCCAAATGAGATTTTCTTATGATCTTATGTGATTGTGAGTAAGGTAGTGGGTTGATGCATGTAGTAGGTTGCATCCACTTTTCTAGTTCTTTATATGAACATGTGATCTATTATGTGGATTGTCACACTGGATATATGTGATGTATGCTTGAGCTAGTCACTGTTGTACTTGTGATGTACATATGAGCTAGGAACCATTGTACTTATGATATGCGTATGTGTTAAAATCCGTAAAACAGATTATAACCCAGAATCAATTGAAAGAGTTAGAAACATATACTGTAAATGCAAAAACAATTGAAACAGCATAACAACGATACCAAGAGATTGATGTGAAATGCTCGAATGGAAAAATAGCATCAGATAACTATCTCCAATATCGAATATGAAAATACAAGCTAGGTAGCATGCTTATATAGATTAGAAAGAGGGAAGAGGTGGCAACACCGACCAATGAGGAGCAACCATCTATCGGATTAAAGATAACAAAGTATCTTCCCAAGATAGATAATGGATGCTAACATGTAGGAAGGTGACACCTCATAATCCTCACCTAATTAAACATGCTTTATTAACCTAAGCAAGCTTAAATAAATGTGTAGGAAAAACCTTATAATAAGGAATAAAAAACCTACACTAACACCCCCCCTTAAGCATAGCTTAGGTGGGTACAGAGATGGGTCCCGACAAATCAAGCCTGATGAGGTACCCATGTACAATGAAATCCCCCCCCCAAGAGAGAAGAAGGCCCCCCCCCACAAAAGAGAGTATGCCCCCCCCAGAATAGAGAGAGAAAGAAAGGAGCTAAGAAGCCCCCTAAAAGGAGGACGCCTGCCGCACCCCAAGCAAAGCTCGCAAATGAATGAACTTGCTCTCAGTGAAGGGTTTGGTGAAGATGTCCGCTGTCTGATCTGATGTTGAACAATACTGAAGATCAAGAACCTGCTCATGAATCAACTCTCGAATGTAGTGCATGTGAATCTCAATGTGTTTGGTCCGCTGATGATGGACCGGATTGCGAGAGATCTGAATAGCACTCTGGTTGTCACAAAAGATGATTGTAGGCTTCCGAAAGGAAATGCCAAACTCAGTGAGAATGTGTTGAAGCCAAATGGCCTCAGTAGCAGCATTAACTGCTCCTCGATACTCAGCCTCTGTAGATGAAAGAGCAATAGCAGACTGCTTCTTGCTCGACCAAGAAATCGGACCAGAACCAAGAGAGAAGCAATACCCTGAAGTAGACTTGCGATCCTGAGAATCACCTGCCCAATCTGAATCTGTGTATCCCACCAAGTCAATATCCACGCCTGCTGCAAAATGAATCCCATAACTGTGAGTGCCCTGTACATAGTGAAGAATCCGCTTAGCTGCTTTCCAATGCAACTCATGTGGCTCTTGCATGAACCTGGAGACTAGGCCCACTGCATAAGAAATATCAGGCCGTGTGTGAGTCAAGTATATGAGACTCCCAACCAATTGGCGATACAAGGTAGCATCTACCAAAGGTGAAGAACAAGAAGCCTCAAGTTTGACCCCTGATAGAAATGGAGTTGGTGCAGGCTTACAATCAGCCATGCGAAATCGAGAGAGCATATCAAGAGCATACTTGGGCTGAGAAAGAAAGATACCAGCCGAAGACTGTGTAATCTCAATGCCCAAGAAATAGTGAAGAAGACCCAAGTCAGACATCAGAAAACGATCATGAAGGGCAGTTTTCACTGCCTTGATGGTGGATGAGGAACTCCCTGTAATCAGCAAGTCATCAACATAGAGAACAAGGAAAGTGAGAGTATCATCCTGCTGCAAAATGTAGACATTCGGATCAGAATGGCACCGAGTGAACCTAACTGATAGAAGAAAGGAGTCCATCTTGGCATACCAGGCTCGTGGGGCCTGTTTAAGACCATAGAGAGACTTCCGAAGTCGGCAAACAAGTGAAGGATCCTGGATGAACCCCTGTGGCTGCTCCATATATATCTCCTCCTGAAGGTCACCGTGAAGAAAGGCACTCTTCACATCCATCTGATGAACGTCCCAGCGATGGGCTGCAGCAATGGCAAGGACAAGTCGGATTGAAGTCATCTTGGCAACCGGCGCAAAAGTCTCAGAGTAGTCAATCCCAGGAACTTGGGAGAATCCTTTTGCGACCAAGCGAGCCTTATGTTTGTCAACTGACCCATCTGCAGCAAATTTTGTTCGATAGACCCACTTGCATCGAACAAGTTTTCTTCCCTTAGGAAGTGGGACTAAATCCCAAGTATGGTTCCTTTCCAAGGAACTGAACTCTTCCTGCATAGCAGCATCCCACTCGGGGACACCAGACGCTTCCCTAAAGAATTGTGGATCAGAAGCTGAAGCAAAGAAGAGATGAGGAGCCTGCTCGAACTGTGACCTTGTTTGTCTTGCATCTGAAGGATCACCAACCCAATCACCTGCCGACTCCAAAGTCTGACGAGCCCAAAGAGGCCCAGTGGCAAGAGAATCATCATCCTCTGAATGATGACTAAGAGAGGAGGAAGATGAACCCTCATCATCACCATCTAAAGTGGAGGAAGAAGACTCCTCAGGAGGATTAAGATCCTTAGAAGAACTATCATCATGAAGTCGTAGTGTCTCCATGGGAATGAAGGATGGAGAAGTGGAAGAAGAAGTATCTTCCTCAAACTGAACACTCCTCTCAATGAAGAGCTCATGTGTGGTAGGGTGGAGTAGCCTGTAGCCTTTGACACCATCTGGATAGCCAACAAATATGCAAGGCCTACTCTGCGGATCCATTGCCTTGCATTTCTCTGCTGGAATGTGGGCCCATGCAGGAGACCCAAACACTCGGAAGTGCTTGACTGTGGGTTTCCGACCGGTCCAAGCTTGAAAAGGAGTTACCCCCTTCACAGCTCGGTGAGGAACCCGGTTCTGGATATAACATGCACAGTTGATGGCCTCTGCCCAATACTGAGGTGCCAATGATTTGGAGTGGATCATGCAATTGGCCATTTCCTTCAATGACCGATTCTTTCGTTCTGCAACTCCATTTTGTTGTGGACTATAGGGAACTGTGTGCTGAAGATTAATACCCTCTGAGGCACAAAACTGCTCAAACCTTTGGTTGACATATTCCCCGCCATTATCAGTGCGCAGAACCTTGACAACCTTCCCAGATTGTTTCTCTGCAAAAGCTTTAAATTCCTGAAAAGACTCAAATACTTCAAACTTTTGTTTGAGAAAATATACAAAGGTGTATCGGGAAAGATCGTCAATGAAGGTCAATACATATCTAGCTCTACTGAATGAAGGATGCTGAAATGGACCAGCCAAATCACTGTGTACTAACTCCAAGAGCTGTGTGGCTCTCCATGCTTTGCCTTTGTCAAATTTTTCTTCAGGATGCTTGCCAAGAATGCAACCTTGACAAACTCCATCAGAGAATCGAATAGAAGGCAACCCTGTAACCATGTCATGCTGACTGAGCTGCTGCAAGTAGCGGTAATTCAAGTGCCCAAACCGCTGATGCCACAAACGACTCACCTCATCTGAGTGAGTAAGCAATGCCAGTGAAGGAGAATCAAGAACAAAATGAGAAAAGTGATAGAGCCGAGAATGGTTATCAACTTTTCCTATAGCAACTGTAGACCCATTGTGCAGATCACTAATAACCACAGAATCAGGTGTAAATTCAACTCTCTTGCCAGAACCTGTATGGGTGATCTGGTAGACAGATAGGAGATTAGTTGACAAAGAAGGCACACAAAGAACATCATGGAATGTCCCATCACCAACGTCAACAGACCCTCTCCCAAGAACTTCTTCTGGTGTATCATTACCCATAAGAATATCAGGCACAGAACATGACTCCAAGGATGAGAAGCTTTCCTTTCTATTGGCCATGTGGTGAGAAGCACCTGAGTCAATTACCCAAGAATCTGGTTGAGAAGCTCTTGCAACTAAGGCCTTGCCCTTTCCTTTCCCCTTACTCTTTTCTGTGTTCTTTGAAGATCCTTCTGATGAGACTTGTTTAACAGAATCAGGCACCTGGATATTGTTCTTCTCAAGAAGATGTGACAGGTGATCAATCTGTTTCTTCAAGCACTTATGTTCATCATGACCAAGTTTCTTACAATAAGAACACTGAATTTTCTCCTTCTTAGGCTTGTCGCCTTTTGAAGAAGAGGCATTATTCATTGCTTTAGAAGCAATTGATGTTTGTTCTTGCTTCTTTTCTTCTTGGTTCTTTTGTTTCTTCTCTTTCTTAGCAACCCCCTTCTGATCTTTAGTGCCCTGATTTGCAGTCAAGGCATGAGATTTAGAGGGCTTGATTGTACCCATTTGAACCAATTTGTCTTGCTCCTTAGTGAGTTCATTAGCAAAATCATCTAAAGAAGGCATCTTATATGTGGTTCCCAAGGCACTTTTTGTGGCATAGAATGTAGAAACAAACACAGAGTAGTTAGGACCAAGTTTGGAAAGAATGCTAAGAATCAACTGACTATCTTTCTTCTCTATCCCACACTATTTCAACTGCAATCTTAAAGCCTTTAGTTTTGTGAAGAAATCTTGAATTGTATCAAAATTACATGGATTTAACCCTATCAACTCATTCTCCAATAAATGTCCTCTTAGTTCATCTTGTGCACCAAAGAGTTTTTCTAAAGTAGTCCACACATCATTTGGTGTTGTAGAAGACTCAATATGAAAAAGTAAATCTGGAGATACAGACATACATAGAGTTCCAAAAGCTTCATCAAGTTTGTTAAACCATTTAGGCTTTTCTGCAATTAAAGATGGTTCAGTTTCAAGACCCATAGTTACTCTAAACAACCCTAACTTCTTAAGTTGTATAGTCATTTTGGACTTCCACTCATAGTAGTTGTAAGGTGTGAGTACAGGTACTGTTAATTGATCCATTTTAATGAAGAAGGAAAGATTGTTGTTGTGCAGGAAAGAAAGCTCAATGAAGAAAGAATATGCATGAGACACACAAGACACCCCCCCTTTTCCACTCAATCAAAGAACCCCCCCAAAGAAAATTTGATTTGGCACTTTATATTTAGTGCGTTTACAATTACCATCAGCAAGAAATACTGAGTGGACTTGATCTCAATGCTATTACAGATCCTCAAAAGGAGCATATGCTGAAAATATAACTTGGGCACAATACCCAATAAAATAAACAACACCACTGCAAGCTACACGAAAAAACATTCACTTTCAAAAAAAGAATCACCTCGATCTGAGGTTTTATGCAAAAGTTATGCCTTTTCGAAGTTTCCAAAATGAGGACTGTGCAGTGTCACGACTGAGAATCTGTAATTTCTGAAAAATCTCTGCATCCAAATCAAAAAACGCCTGCACTATTGCATAGAGCACAAAAAAATATCCAAGATAAAAAAAAAATTCGTAAGAAACGGAGTCCGTATGAGCAAGAACGGAGCTTTTAAAAATTGTCTTCAAATCTGAAACTGCCAACGGAGAGGGGTACGGCTGAAGCTTTCTGAGCTCGATTCTGCAAAATATATAAGCTGCATGCAAAAATAAAAGATACCCAGATGGTTTTTTGATGCGGTGAACAAAACCCAGAAGGCGTTTTTCCTGATTAGGTACAAAAGATGTAGATCTAATGTAAATCAGTCGCCTTTAGCAACAAAAAAACGACTCCAGCAACCAAAAAACGGCATGCAAAGGATGTATCAGCTACCTAAGATAAGCAAAGGCATGCTGCAACCTGCAATACTGATTGAAACACAAAATATGCAAGCCGATTGATAGAAACAAGATTTTTGAATCTTCATAAATCCTTTATGATTCTCCAGATCTTCAAAAATAATGCAAGAGAAGAGAATACAGGATTTTACAAGATCTCTACAAAGAATCTAACCTTACAAAACTTGCTCTGATACCATGTTAAAATCCGTAAAACAGATTATAACCCAGAATCAATTGAAAGAGTTAGAAACATATACTGTAAATGCAAAAACAATTGAAACAGCATAACAACGATACCAAGAGATTGATGTGAAATGCTCGAATGGCAAAATAGCATCAGATAACTATCTCCAATATCGAATATGAAAATACAAGCTAGGTAGCATGCTTATATAGATTAGAGAGAGGGAAGAGGTGGCAACACCGACCAATGAGGAGCAACCATCTATCGGATTAAAGATAACAAAGTATCTTCCCAAGATAGATAATGGATGCTAACATGTAGGAAGGTGACACCTCATAATCCTCACCTAATTAAACATGCTTTATTAACCTAAGCAAGCTTAAATAAATGTGTAGGAAAAACCTTATAATAAGGAATAAAAAACCTACACTAACAGTATGAACCAGTCACCATTGTACTTTTGTGTATGAGCTAGTAGCTATTGTACTATGTTCATATGATCTAATCTCTGTTGTACTTGTGATGTATGAGCCACTCACGATTGTGCTTGTGATGTGTATGAGCTAGTCACCTTGTATATATGTGATGTATGCTTGAGACATTCACTGTGTATGTAATCTTGGGATTATGGTATGATATGACTCTTGTGTATTTGTGTATGTTTGTACACTAATGATTGGTAATGTTTGGTATGGAACCAACACTTGATAGTAAATTATTGTCATTTTATTATAATTGGCCGAGTCAATAGCTTATGCTTAATGAATAGTCATGGGTTAAAATTGAGATCAAAGATCTCATACAAGAGGATAGAATGTACTCCCTCTAATAGTGGTGTGCAAACTATGAAGCCTCTAATTTCCCACTACTGGATACGTAGGCAGGGACATCACGAATGAACCCTTGAGGTTTAGGTTTGGGTATAGGGATGATCTTAATCGTAGGAGCTTAACACTTTTGGGTGTAAGCATATAAGTGGTGATGCTGATTTGTCATCACCATGGTGAATGAATAATTTTTGAAATCACCACTGATGAGCCATAGGAATGTCCAGTTTCCTTGCCAAAGTTTCATGTTTTTATCTCATTTATGCTAAACTTCAAAATACATTATTTCAAACATTTTTCATATATTTTAAGTATTTCAAAGCATTTGAAGATGGTATATATTATATTAATGAATGTGTGTGTGAAATTTGAATGTCTATGAGTTTAGCAGAATTTCATGATTAATCATAGTTTCTAACAATGAAAAATACCTAAAAAATAAGACTAACCCCTGTAGTGAAGAACTTGTCAACCTGTAACAAAAGGATTTTGAACCTGCAACAAAAGGATGTAGTTCAACACAACTAGAGGAGTCAATCTGCTACAACACACACATGTTCATAGAATGAGATGTAGGCGATGATTTGAGGACGTGAACATGGATGGCCATGTGCCACTCCATCATTTCAATAAATTATGGAAGAAGAAGAATTATGTTCCAACAAGGAATAACAATTATAATAAGGGCTGCCTTGTTGGGCACGTTTCCAAGTTATCCTAAATGGTGTAGAGTCCTTATTAATATTCTACACTCTTGATCTCATTAGTTATTTTTTGTTACAATAAAAGACTTGGTCCTCTTCTTGTTTTCATGAGAGAGTTGACATTTGCTTTTAGTTGTTTATAGTTTTTGAATAAGTGGTCTCTTACAAACCCTATATAGGAGGGTACTCTGTTGAGAAACCATATAGCTAGATCTTGCATGAATTAGATTGATTTTGAGATTTATTACATTATGTTCAGAACTCTGTATGATTGGAATATAATAAAAAAGATATTTTAGCTACATGTTTTCCCAAGTTAAGTGTTTGAAGAAGATATTGTGGGATGCAACAACTCAAGCAAGGGGCACTTGAGGTACTACAGAGCCTAAGATGATTAATTAGATTATGCATTGTAATTTCTAATTTATAGTTTCAAGTTTACATTACAGTGAATGTCATATTGTAATTCCCGAATTAAGTCTCTAGTTTACATTACATTCAATGCTATTGAGTGATTAGTTGAATTAGGACATGTTGCAATGTAAATAGTCATTAGTTATATAAATGATAGGTACTTGTAGTAGTTCATAGTAACTAGCAATTGCTTACCCTGTTCTTTAGATATGAGTTATTTTCATTTAAGAAGCTTTTGGTGAGTTTATTCTTGTCCAAACACCTATAATCAATCGATATAGGAAGTTTAGGATTCTTGGATGCATATATAGTGCCAACATCATCTTAAGTCTACGACTCCTTGGTTGACAATTCAATGAAGCCCCCTCTTGGATAATGAACTGCTTAGCTTAAGAATCTGTAGATCCGTTAACCCGCAAGTATGATCATCTACATTAGTTAATTACACATTAGGGGAAGCTCTACATTTTTGGCATTGTTGCAGAGGATGTTGCTAAGTTCATAATTCCTATTTATGTTTTAAATTTACTTTCATTGTTTTAATAGATTAGTAAAATTTTATTTCCAACATTAGGACCTATAGAGGAGGAGATCTGCTACTCTTGAATCTCTAGGACAAGAAGAGTCTATGGGGAGAAAATTGTCCTTAGCTACCTCAAAGGCAAATCTCAAGCGACAAAGGAAAATTGTTGATATTTTGTGTTCTATGATTTTTTAAGAAATAAGGATTTTAGAGATCAAAAGAGTTGTCTTTAGAGGTCTCAAGAGCAAGCTGACTAGCTTTCGGCCAAGGACGACAATGCAACGTGTTGTAGTCTCGCATAAACCAAAAACAAAACTTGTTGACAGAAACACAAAGTCTACTAGCTACTCAGAGACCAAAATTTGGAAGTTTTACTGAACTAACAAAAATAATAAAAACAACATAAATAACAAGGAAAGAGCTAACATGCATAGATTGAAATAAAACAAAATGACAAGATGAAAAGGAATAAAAGGAACTCACAAGAGGTCCAACACTATGAAGCCTCTCGTAACGCTCCAAATCAACAACCTGCACACACAAAAACAAGGAAAAATGTTGGGGTTGTTTGGGGGTTTGCCTCAGTCAAACCATCGCATAGGTGTTCCCACCTCCATGGACAACTAGATAGACATATAGAAAAGAAAATAGAAAATAGACAAATAGATTGATAAGATAAAGAGGATGAACACAAAATATCAATATGCTACTAAAACATAAAGATGCTAAATTTAATGGAGGGAGTGTAGTTACCCTCCCTTTAGCAAGCTTGTGATGCCGAAGGAAAGTATGCAACAATCTAGATGAGCCAAGAGTTGATGTAGAAGCCAAGACGTAAGAGCATTTGCAAGAATGAGAGAATAATGGTGTACAAGAGAGCTAGAATGGAAGATAGATTGAGAGAATGCAAGAATGAGTTGAAGGAATGAAAGAATGAATGAAAGAATGGATAAAAGGCATGCAGGAAGGCATTTTCGGTGCGTTTGTAGCCCATAGAGGTATTACACTTCATGGGTAGGTGGAAGTGTAACATCCCAATGACCACAAAATCATGAATCTTTTTGAGACGTTTGTGCGACACGTAGACGTCTGTGCATCACAGTAGCGTCCCCAACAAAAAATCATTTGAAGAACCAAAAATAAAGGGGTTAAGGACGAAATGAAATTTAGGTAAAAGGGGAATTGCATTATCATCTTTTATTAGGCTAAAGGGGAGGTTGTGGAGTGAAAAATTGCACAAGGTACAATTTTACGACACTACAAGACCAATAGACATTCACAATCAACCAATAACTATTCACTAACAACGTGCAGGGATAGCCATTTAAAGATCAAGAAACTATTGTATGCAGAGGTAGAGAGACACTTTGGGAAGTTTTCTCCCTTCAATCCATAAAGAATTTGAGGATATTGGTGCAAAGGAAGAGCCTATTGGAGGAATCAATTATATAGATCCACCCCTCACATCAGTACCTATTCCAGACTTAGGGGAGACTCCTACAAGGTATCTCTACACTATGGTAGAGGAAGAAGTGGGAAATCTAGCAAAACATGTTATATTTGAGTTTCCAATCACAAACCAAGAAAGGGCCATTGCTCTAAAGAATATACCCCCTTGGCCTTATCAAATTTCTATGGATTGGTTACCGAAGACCCAAACACATTCCTATTTGAACTTGATGTTCTGTGTAGAGGTTATGATTACACCACATATGCTCATAGATGAAAAATCTTTCTAGCCACATTTGAAGATGACGCTTTATAATGGTTTATGGGCTTATGAAGAAATGTAGTACCCAACTGGGAGACAATGAAAGCCAAATTATTGCATAAGTATCAGGATTATTGCAAAGGGACATACTGTAGTATGCTACCCCTTTTTTCATATATATTTTTTTAATTCCTCCAGGTTACTAATTAATCATTTCATGCATTTTGTCAAATAGTTGACAATGGAGAGAAGTGAGTTTTGTATTCGTATCGACTTGATATTTAAGCAAGTAACTCATGGCATTGCATCTCTTAAATTGTTCCTCAATTTGTTTCATTCATTACATACATGAAAGAGGGCATATGCAAATAATCAAACAATTGTGATATTTTAGTTATTAGGAAATATTCAGTGACAAGCACTCTGTGAAGAATTAAGATGTGAATAACTTTTACTACAAGAACTAACCTAAGATTCAGTTAAGATTTTCAGTACCTTTTATGGAAATATACAACCACTGATCAATAAAGATAATCTAGTCTCCAATATCATCTCACATTTATAATATAGGAAATTGGCATACACTCACAACTGAGCCAACATACCCATTATAGGTTTAAAGGCATGAACTGCAACCCCACTGAATTTCTTAGTAGCTGTTTTCTTCAACTTCAAATATAGGATTGTTCCATCAGTCTCATTTCAAACTCACAAACTCTCATCAGGATGAGAATATAAGCAATAATGGCTTATGTAAATGAAGCTTTCAATGACTATTGATAGAGGAACGGTAGGGACTTAGTCCAAAAATTCAAACATTTCATTAAGAATAATGCAACCTCTTCAGAAATAAGACACTAAAGATTTGATATTTCCATATAAATAAAGTGACTTCAGGAATATATAAATTTATTTGAAAATCTTTAGTGATAAGGTAATATATTTGCCTCTATTCTCTAAAGTCACCACTCCTTCGATAATCATCACAACCCACTTAAAGTAAGGATACAACGCTCCTTGCAAAGAATAGGTGGCTCATAAGTTGGACATAGCAATATAACACTCCCACTAGTAGATATGAAATATTATCTTGGTCTAATATGTGCCTAGATTGATATTTGCGACCTCTAATTAAATCTTCTACGATTCTTAATAAAATCACCCGCCCTGATATCCCTGTCTTTATGTTGGCTGTATAACTGTAGACGTCTCCCCTTCTTGGATTCTTAAAATCAACTCATCAAACTTGACCTTTGAGATATATCGACTGGTTAAAAAGAAGATGACTCCTTTATTTATTTTTTTCTTTGACTGCTGTGCTGGAGATCTCCCTTGTCACGTATGATAATTGGAAACTTAAGACTCTCTCATAGTCTCGAAGGGTAACGAATTAAATCCTCTAAGCATTACAAACTGGAAACTTCAAGATGGTGTGGCTTCTTCTTTGAATGTGAAAACATCAGTCCTGAATAATCACGTCTCAACAATCATCTTCCTCCTTTATCTACTTGATCTCCACTCATAGATCAGCCCAATTATCAAATATGATAGGTACGATTTTCTTTGCTTACTCCACGCCAAATAAAAACTAGACTATTTCTTATGCATTCGAATCTCCACTAAAATAAGTGACGGAAAAGTAAAGTCAATTGCTCCAAAATGTTATGGCTTTTCCACACTGTCGTATAAAGAAACAACTAACAAAAGTTAAGCCACAGTGATATGAGAGCTTCTTTGACAAACCTGATATACCAAAATATTGGCATGACACCCCTTAGAGATTACAGAAGGAAGATAAAATGTCTTCACCTTCTTAAACCGACATTATCACTGGCTGCATCTGGAAAAAAAATTCCATATAATGGACACAACATATACAAAGAAGCGATAGATAAATCACTCCAAGCTTGACTAGTTACGATGGTAGATGTGGAACTTTCTCGGAAACTCAATTCCAGTATCTTGAAAGAACGAATACGTTATAATTTTTTGCCATATCCTTCAAAGTCTGCTAACTCCTTAACCAACCTTGACTACAACTGCAACTCAAAAAAAATATCAAATTCATCAACAATGAATTTCCTGCACAACCTCTGAATAAGATTGTCCAAAAATCATCATCCAGGGGGTATCTTCCAACACCGAAGATGATCTTCTTTCAGAGGTCACCCCACCTTAGAAAGGTTGTGAACTACGTTTACCAACGAAACCTGTTTCAAAGTCCCAAAATCTAGCATGTTGCAACAAAGCTTCCAACAATCTTTTATTCTTTTCACTTTGTAACTCCTCTTGGTTTCTTCTCAAATTCCTTCTTTTTTCTCCAATTCACTTGTTTAATTCAATTCTTATTTTGAAAATCAAAAGTAACTTTATTTAATTTATATAAACCTTCCAACTTAAGTTACTTTTGTTCTATTAATTTAAGTTGTCATTTTTAATTTATTCTTTTCTGACAACTTAAATCAATTCCTTAACTTTATGATGACACATAAAATTGGGGACATTACAGTCCACCCTTCTCAAATATTTCTTGTCAAGCAATTTCAGCACAACCATGAACCACCTATTTGAGACAATCCTTAAACCATATGCTATTCCAGGATCCCAAACCAATTTCCTGAAAGTGATCACCAAGTTGCCATTGTGCCACTCTGATAAAAATAACCAACATACCAAATTTGAATTCGACACACCTGTGATCCTACAAAACAAGCAACCTTTGGCTCCAAACTGAAATCCCACTGATACATGAACCCCTCATTGATTGAATATTCTAACCAAGCCACCTGTATGCTAATAACACAATTCATGTGTTGGCTAATTAAAAAATGAACATCAACTACAAAACTAAAATTTTCCCTATAGCCCATCCATGATATAGGGTCTTGAGTTTTACCTGGATCCCATACCTTGTATTCTTCATCAAACATAGCACTAGAATTGGGTTGAGTTTCAACCAATTCAAGATGTTCAACATTAGCATTAGATTCATGAAGTAAATCACACTCATTCAAAGATAATTGATTGCTGCCAACTCTCATAGAATCCACATTTTCTCCATCATTGTCAATGGTGTCTTTATATGTCTCATGCATACTTTCTTCCAATTCTGAATGCTCATCAATACCTGCTGATTTTTGAAGTGTAGCATGCTGAAAATTTCCTTCAATACTTGTTATATCGGCTATATCATGGCTGCAATCTGCATCTTCATATGGAAATTGATCCTCAAAATTCAAAAATTCATATTCAGGATGTAGGTTTCCATTTCTATCAGCATGCCAAACCTCTCTAAAATGATGAGTGTTAGAATCATTATGCAACATTTCATCTACATGGAGCTCATCAATCCCTTCAACAATTTGCTTAATCTCCATTTTCCTTATTTCACTTCCTTGTTCCTTGGATGTAGCTACACAAAACTTGAAATTTTCTGCTTTTCTTAAAGAAAAGTGAGCCATACTTAATTGTAAGCAAAGATCATCAACCTCTTTTTCCTTGTCTTCAACATACTTCACAGCTAGATCCCTGCCCTTAAGCAATTGCACATAATCTGTTTTCATTGTTTCCAATGCTTCTCTAATAGTGTACAATTGATTAAGTGTGACTCCACTTGCAACTCCCTTATTCCTCTCCTCAATTTGAGACTTCCAAAAGAGATCTTCAATGACATTGTGTATATGATCAAAACGTGATAGGGATGCAACAATCATATCTTCGGTAACCTTCATCTTTTCCTTCAAATCATAAGACTCATTGGTGATGCAATATCAGATGCCAAAACCACACAAACTCAAGGTACATCTGACCCAAACATTATTGGAGAAGATCAAATTGAACAAGCACTCAAAATTCCTTTATCTTTTCCTCAAAAAAAATCTTTTCCTTTAAGAATCACAAGACACCTATTAGGCCAAATCACACCTTCAACATTCCACTTCATTATCAAACTCAAAAAACATCTTTCCCATCATTCTTTTAACTGTTTTCAAAACAAAATACTTTCAGAAACTCTGATTTCTTCAATTCAGGCAACTCACACTACTTATACCAACCTTTCTTCAAGAAACTCAAGGCAAAAAGTCAACTAAACCTTACATTCTTTCTTACCAACTATTATCAAGCTTCAAGAACCTCATAATTAACATGTTATGACTGAAATAAACCACTACACTCACTCATCAATACTGATCCAACTATCCTTCCTTTTTGTAGTCAAAGACACCATTTTCACACATTGAATCATCTTTACTCAAACATCAAAAATATCAAGCTAGCCCTCAAAACTTCTTCTAAAAATTCAGACATCTTCAAAAACACCTTTTAAATAGGTTCCAATTATTTGAAATCATATCTTACTCTATTTTATCAGATTTACTAATTTGAGCAACCAAATCACCTTATGCTTAGTAGGTCATCAAACCCCTGTATCAGGTGATATAATTTTAATCCTTTTGCATCAACACAAGCTTAATACAAATTTGGAACCCCATTTCAGTCAATAATAACATATTATAAAATCAAATTCACTTGTTTTGAAATAATCATTAGAAAATCATACTGTACCATTGGTAAAGAGCCCCATTAGGCATATTTAACAAAGGAAGTCTTAAAAAATCACCACAATACCAAGGGACTCAAAATAGTCTTTTATCATTCCTTGAAACTATCAAATCCATCATTACTTCTCAGACAACTAATCATTTATGCATTAGACTTAAAAACCCTCTTTGTATGCCATTTTAGACTACATAAAACAAGGGTTTATAGAAAATGCAACCTTCAAACATTATACCACCTTGCCACCACTTCGAACAAGTCCAAATAAGTCTGCCCATGCTCTAGGAAGCATCACCAAACTTCTCTCAAAATTATTTCTTCAAACTTAGACCTATAGGCACCTTCTTTACATAGAAAACTCAGAAATTTCCTTGGAGCAATAACTTTACTTCATATCCTTGCCTTCCTTGCACACACAAAACATTCCAAAAAATATAACAACATCCTAAACAATCCATCCCACCAATAGCTAGCCCTACATTTGGTGGGATGGTGAGTTTTACCCTAAAAGACTCTCAAAACCCTTAACTGGGTTTACAAATTGAATCACAAAAAATGCACTCTAACAAAAGCTTTAAACTATCAAATCACTCACAATTGAATTTAGATGGATGCTAGTTCCCTAAGTTATTAAAAATCACAGAGGTTCTAAGACATAACTTATGTACAAGCCTATAGAATGGTGAACAATAATAAGGAAACACAAAAATTAGAGAAAATAGGGAACTTTATTCAATATGACTCTTCAAGAACACATCCAATATCCACTTGCTCGCCTTACAAAGGCCTTAAATAGATGTTTTCAACATGCATACCGACTACTCCTTCAACTTCAACTAACTAACTACCTTCCCAACAAGGCGACTCTTCACATTCCTTTGTATTTTGTCTTCTTGTACACTTTTACACTCACATATTTTACATTTTTGACAACTCAGCAACATTTTCTTACAAATTTAACTTCACCAACCCCCTAGTGATCTAATTGAGACCTTAAATACATTGAAATAGGTCTTCACATGACCTTTTACATGAATTTACAAATAAACATTCATTTTTTGACAAATATGCCTAGAGAGGAAACTAGTGAACTAGGTGCTCTTGCACCATACAACCAACCAACAAAACCTTTCCAAGTCCCTTGGAAACATGCTTGTATTTGCAAAATAAATTCAAATATGCCTTGGACTACTTCCTCTCTCTTTCTCTTCTCTTGTCCTCTCTTGTCTTTGTCTTGGTTCCATCTTGTCTTCAACTTTGTCTTCATCACTGCCTTCACTTTGTCTTTGCCTTTTACCTTTCTTCTTTCTTTCTGCCATTAGGTTCTCATTCATTCTTCTTCTTTCGAAAGGACACATGACTGTCCTTTCACAACTTTCATCTTTCCTCTGACTCTTTTCTCAACCAAGGACACAAGACTGTCCTTGCAAACTTTCCTCTTTCTCACAATTCATCCTTGACCTTCTCTGACCAATCACCTTTTTCATCTTCTCAACTATTCCCATCAATGGAGTACTCTTCAGGCTGCAACTTCAAGTGCTTCATAGACAACTATCCATCTGGTTCTAACTGCAACACAACACAACTCAACATACTTCCTTGCCTCACCTAGGTGTCTTCGCTTTTCTCTCCCTAGTATTTTGGCAACCATCAACCAGGTTCTTTCTTAACCTGCATGCAACCAAAAACTCACAAATACTAACTTTCTTTGCAGCTTAGATGGATCCAACACCTGCAACCAACCAAAAAAACTCAACAACCAACTTATCAGAATCAACCAGCTTTGATACCAATTTGATGCAATATCAAATTCCAAAACCACACAAACTCAGGGTACATCTGACCCAAACATTATTGGAGAAGATCAAATTGAACAAACACTCAAAATTCCTTTATCTTTTCCTCAAAATCACATATTTTCTTTCAAGAATCACAAGGCACCTATTAGGCCAAATCACACCTTCAACATATCACTTCATTATCAGACTCAAAAAACATCTTTCCCATCATTCTTTTAACTGTTTTCAAAACAAAATACTTTCAAAAACTCTGATTTCTTCAATTCAGGAAACTCACACTACTTATACCAACCTTTCTTCAAGAAACTCAAGGAAAAAAGTCAACTAAACCTTACATTCTTTCTTACAAACTGTTATTAGGCTTCAAGAACCTCATAATCAACATGTTATGACTGAAATAAACCACTACACTCACTCATCAATACTGATCCAACTATCCTTCTTCCTTTTTGCAGTCAAAGACACCATTTTCACACATTGAATCATCTTTACTCAAACATCAAAAATATCAAGCTAGCCCTAAAAAATTCTTCTAAACATTCAAAATTTTTCAAAAACACCTTTTAAACAGATTCCAAGCATTTGAAATCATATCTTACTCTGTTTTATCAGATTTACTAATTGGAGCAACCAAATCACCTTATGTTTAGTAGGTCATCAAACCCTTGTATTGGGTGATATAATTTTAATCCTTTTGCATCAACACAAGCTTAATACAGATTTGGAACCCCATTTCAGTCAATAATAACATATCATAAAATCAAATTCACTTGTTTTGTAACAATCATTAGAAAATCAGACTGTACCGTTTGTAAAGAGCCCCATGTTAGGCCTATTTAACAAAGGAAGTTGTCTTAAAACATCACCAAAATACCAAGGGACTTAAAATAGTATTTTATCATGCCTTGAAACTACCAAATCCATCATTACTTCTCAGAGAACTAGTCATTTATGCATTAGACTTAAAAACCCTCATTGTATGCCATTTGAGACTACATAAACCAGGGGTTTATAGAAAATACAACCTGCAAACATTATACCACCTTTCCACCACTTGGAACAAGTCCAAGTAAGTCTTCCCATGCTCTAGGAAGCATCACCAAACTTCTCTCAAAGGTATTTCTTCAAACTCAGACCTGTAGGCACCTTCTTCACATAGAAAACTCAGAAATTTCCTTGGAGTAGCAACTTTACTTCATATCCTTTCCTTCCTTGCACACACAAAACATTCCAAACAATCTAACAACATCCTAAAAAATCCATCCCACCAATATCTAGCCCTACATTTGGTGGGATGGTGAGTTTTACCCTAAAAGATTCTCAAAACCCTTAACTAGGTTTACAAATTGAACCACAAAAAATGCACTCTAACAAAAGCTTTAAACTATCAAATCACTCACAATTGAATTCAAATGGATGCTAGTTCCCTATTATTAAAAATCACAGAGGTTCTAAGACAAAACTTATGTACAAGCCTATAGAATGGTGAACAATAATAAGGAAACACAAAAATTAGAGAAAATAGGGAACTTTATTCAATATGACTCTTCAAGAATACATCCAATATCCACTTGCTTGCCTTAAAAAGGCCTTATATATATGTTTTCAACATGTATACTGACTGCCCCTTCAACTTCAACTAGCTAACTACCTTCCCAACGAGGTGACTCTTCACATTCCTTTGTATTTTGTCTTTTTGTACACTTTTACACTCGCATATTTTGCACTTTTGACAACTCAACATTTTTTTACAAATTTAACTTCACCAACCCACTAGTGATCTACTTGAGACCTTAAATACATTGAAATAGGTCTTCACATGACCTTTTACATGAATTTACAAATAAACATTCAATTTTTGACATATTTACCTAGAGAGGCAACTAGTGAACTAGGTGCTCCTGCACCAATTGGGAAAAGGATCATTCTCAACTTCATGGAGCAATATTTCTGAATTCTCTTAAATAACACAACTCTCAACATCAACTACCTTTATTACATCCTCAGAAGGAATTTCATCAATTGCTGCAATTTATTTTTCTTCCACTTGCTCCTCATTAACCATGTAGGGTTTCAACTTTCTCTCACATTGTTTGAAAACTTTGTAAACCAATCTATATGCAGTTGTAATAATAACCTGTTTTTACTTCAAAAAATCAATAACATAGATAGAATGGGATGAGAAATAACATCACTTTCATCAATAATCAAAATCATAATTGTTTGCATGGCTGCCATAACATTATCAGTATGATATTTTCTGATTGTGGCAAGGAAATGGTGAAACATTTGGTAAATAAAATCATCTAATCCCAAGTCTAACATGATGTTTACCAATCTGTGTTTTGCAAATGTTTCTAGTATGAACACCTTCCTAGATAAATGAAAACATTTAACATCATCCAAATCTTGGAAACTATCCACCATCAATTTGATTACCTCTTTCATTGTTTCATCACCATAAGGTACTTGGCGAGCCAATATTCTCATGGCATCACTCAAACAAGCAACAACAAACAATCTTACCTCTTCATCAATATGTCTCAACCACCTGTGCTGACCCAAAGACATCATGGTAGGAACAAGAGCAATCTGTAATGCAGTAGAAGGTGACTACTCAACAATGATAAAAAATTATTCTACACTTTTCAATGTGGCCAAAGCATCATTCTTTGACTAAGATAAATTACCAAGCTTACTACCAGATTCGTGAAGTAGTCTAGCCAACCATTTTCTATCTTTGCTTTCCATGCTACAAGCTGAAAGTTAATACTCTGAACTACTCGACAGGATGGTAGGAGTTAACTGAGCTTTGATACCAATGTAGTATGCTACCCCTTTTTGTATATATATATATTTTAATTCCTCTAGTTTACTAATTAATCATTTCAGGCATTTTGTTAAACAGTTTGATTGTGGAGAGAACTGAGTTTTGTATTGGTATCAACTTGATATTTAAGCAAGTAACTCATGACATTGCATCTCTTAAATTGTTCCTCAATTTGTTTCATTCATTACATACATGAAAGAGGGCATATGCAAATAATCAAATAATTGTGATATTTTAGTTATTAGGAAATATTCAGTGACAAACACTTTGTCAGGAATTAAAATGTGAATAACTTCTACTACAAGAACTGACCTGAGATTCAATTTAGCTTTTTAGTTCCTTTAATGGAATTATACAACCACTGTTCAACAAAGATAATCTAGTCTCCAATATCATCTCACATTTATAATATAGGAAATTGGCATACACTCACAATTGAGCCAGCATACCCATTATAGGTTCAAAGGCATGAATTGCGACCCCACTCAATTTCTTAGTAGTTGTTTTCTTCAACTTCAAATATAGGATTGTTCCATCAGTCTCATTTTAGACCCACAAACTCTCATTAAGATGAGAATATGAGCAATAGTGGCTTATGTAAATGAAGCCTTCAACGACTATTGATATATCCTCTGACGGTAGGGACTTAGTCCAAAAAGTAAAACATTTCATTAAGAATAATGCGACCTCTTTAGAAATAAGACACTAAAGATTTGATAGTTCGATATAAATCAAGTGACTTCAGGAATATATAAATTTATTTGAAAATCATTAGCGATAAGGTAATATATCTACCTCTATTCTCTAAAGTCACCACTCCTTTGATAATCATGAAGGCCCACTCAAAGTGAGGATATGACGCTCCTTGCAAAGGATATTCGGCTTATAAGTTGGACATAGCAATATAACACTCCAGCTAGTAGATGTGAAATATTATCTTGGTCTAATATGTGCCTAGGTTGATAGTCGTGGGCTTCTCTAATTAAATATTCTGTAACTCTTAATAAAATCACCCGCCACGATATCCCCGTCTTTATGCTGGCTGCATAACTGTAGACATCTCCCCTTTCTAGATTCTTAAAATAAACTCACCAAACCCGACCTTTGAGATATATCGACTGGTTAAAAAGAAGACGACTCCTTTATTCATTTATTTCTTTGACTACTGCACTGGAGATCTCCCTTGCCACGTATGATAATTGGAAACTTAAGAATCTATCATAGTCTTGAAGGGTAGCAAATTAAATCCTCTGAGCATTAAAAACTGGAAACTTTAGGATGGTGTGACTTCTTGTTTGAATGTGAAAACATCAGTCCTGAATAATCACGTCTTAGCAATCATCTTCCTCCTTTATCTACTTTTGATCTCCATTCATAGACCACACCAATTATCAAATATGGTAGGCACAATTTTCTTTGCTTACTCCACACCAAATAAAAACTAGACTATTTCTTATGCATTTGAATCTCCACTAAAATAAGTGATGAAAAAGTAAATTCAATAGCTCTAAAGTGTTATGGCTTCCCCACATTGTAGTATAAAGAAACAAATAATAGAAGTTAAGCCACAGTGATATGAGAGCTTCTTTGAAAAACTCGATATACCAAAATACTGGCACAACACCCCTTATAGATTATAGAAGGAAGATAAAATGTCTTCACCTTCTTAAACCAACATTATCACTGGCTTAAGTATCTGGAAAAGATATTCCATATAATGGACACACCATATACAAATAAGCGGCAGATAAATCACTCCAAGCTTGACCAGTTACGATGGTAGATGTAGAAATTTCTTGGCAACTCAATTCCAGTATATTGAAAGAACAAATACATTATAATTTTTTTCCATATACTTCAAAGTCTGCTAACTCCTTAACCAATCTTGACTGCAACTACAACTCAAAAAAAATATCAAATTCATCAACAATGAAGTTCCTGCACAACCTCTGAATAAGACTGTCCATGAATCATCATCTAGGGGGTATCTTCCAACACCCAATATGATCTTCTTTCAGAGGCCACCCCACCTCATAAAGGGTGTGAACTACGTTCACCAACGAAACGTGTTCCAAAGTCCCAAAATCTAGCCTGCTGCAACAAAGCTTCCAACAATCTTTTATTCTTTTCACTTCGTAACTCCTCTTGGTGTCTTCTTGAATTCCTTCTTTTTTTCTCCAATTCAATTTTTTAATTCAATTCTTATTTCAAAAATCAAAAGTAACTTTATTTAATTTATATTAACCTTCCAACTTAAGTTACTTTTGCTTTATCAATTTAAGTTGTCATTTTTAATTTACTCTTTTTTGACAATTTAAATTAATTACTTAACTTTATGCTGACACATAAAATTGGGGACATTACACATACAAAAAGAGATATCACATCTTTACGATGTCACAAAGGGAAGATGAACCACTTGAGGATTATGTGGAAAGGTTTCAATTCTATCTAAAGAAATCACACCAGAATAGGCTATCTCCAGAGTCACTAAAGCTAGTAATTTTGTGAGTAAATGAGGACTACATGGATGCTTTATACCTCATGGGGGTAGGGGATATTTCTCAATTACCTTTTGAGGAAACCTTCCAGGTATGTAGAAATTATTGTAGGTCATCTATGAAAAGACTAGGGTTGATTGAATCTTCTATTCCAACAAAACATCCACTAGATTCTCTAGGGTGGAACTCAATAACCTTTGTCTAACATGAAGGACCTAATTAGCCACCTAGCTAACCAATTGGATACCTTGCACATCAAAAAGAAGCAAGAGGAAGCATAGGAAACTCTTATTGAATATTTTCCACATTGCCACCAAAAGAGGGTGAATTATAAATGTAAGAAGCTAGCCAACATTTCTTAGAAGCAATCTAAGAGAACTAAATTTCAGACCCTAGAGGACAAGGAAGGACAAGTATTCTACATTGCCCAGAAAAATCCATGACAACAAAGATAAGGTTTTCCTCAAGATCCCTTGTCTTATAATATGTCCTTTCCTGAGGGTAATACAAACTTCTCAAATTGGAATAATCTGCCCTGGAATAATCTGCAAAATCAATCATGGCCAATAACCTAAACACCTAATTGGGCTCCATAGCAAGGGATATGGCCACCAAAACCATACAAAGCCTCAAACTACATTTCTCAGTGGAAACCCCCACAAAACCAATGGCCACCAAAGTGGTGCGGGAACCAATAGTGGAAAAACTAAAATGTTAGTTATCTGTAGCCACAACAATCTTTGCAGCCACAACAACTCACTATAATGCCAAACCCAACCATTGCAACTCCAACATAACCTATAGCATCTCAGTTGTTGGCTTAATCTATACCTAACCCTAATAACAAGTCTGTTCAATAGGCTTATACTAATGAGACCATCCAATACCCCACCTATGGGGTTGATGTAAGTGATGTCCACCTTCATTCAAGAAGGATGCTTGTTGGACCATCATCTCCTCACATCACATAGTTTACAAATGAGGACCCAACAATGGAGACCATTGATAATACAATAAAGCCTCTTGAACAAGGTAAGACCCATCTGCACATCATAAGTCTAGAGCCACCATTTTTGTAGAGATTAATAATATAGAAATCCCATTCTAAACCTGCATTTGACTTGTTGGGCCAACTTAGAAATGTTTGTATAAATATACCCATGATTCAAGACATTAAAGAAGTGACTATATTTACAAAAATTGTGAGGGAATTATGCCTTAAAAAACCAAGTAAAAAAAGGAAATATCCCCAGACTATCCATGTTTAGGACAATTGGGTGGCTTCATGTTAGACAATGTAGTTCCAAAATATGCAAACCTTAGGAGCCTTGTAGTAGATGTTCAAATTAATGGAACTCTTATAAATTTTTTTTTGATTGAACTAGGGGCAACCATCAATGTTATGACAAGAGAAACCATGCAACAACTTCAATTGATGGATCTTTGACCCACACCTATTGTTCTGCAACTAGAAAATAGATCAACTGTCAAACCAAAAGGTACTATAGAGGATTTGGTTATCACACTAGATTCATGAGAATATCCAATTTTTTTTGTAGTTTTACAGCCTAAGAAAACCTTGTAGGATACCCATTAATCTTAGGAAGACCATGGTTATCCACTATAGATGCATTCATTGGATGTAGGTCTGACAACATGATAATCTCCAATGGGAATGTGACCAAAAAGTTGGTCCTTTACTCGCCTCCACAACCATACACAAAATTAGAACAAATTGTATGGTATTCCCTTGAAGAAGATGACCAATACTATTTAAAAACACTCATGACCATTACTATTTAGAAACACTCATGACCATAGAGCATAGCCCAATGATTGAAATTCAAGATAAAGATGAAATTCTTGCTCAAATTATACATAACTCTTATGGTAGGGACCCACAACAACACTACTATTTGGCATGCTTACACTGCTCCTTACACAATATCATACCTATAAATACCATTGAGTCCACTTCTCAAGTATTTCATACACTAATTCCACATAGTTGCAACCTCAATATGTTAGGATTAGATGTTGCTTCCATAATGACTTCTTCCATAGCCATGGAAATCACGAAAGGCAGAACACTAAATGTCAATAACCAATTGACAGTCCCCCAACAATCTACACTTCTCACAATGTTGCAAGAACACATAAACATTTGCATGAGACTATAATGATATGAAAGACATAGATCCTAACATACGCATGCACATAAATTATATTAATGAAAGATACAAGCCTATTAGAAAGCTACAAAGGAGAATGAACCTAACTGTGTGTGACATAGTCAAGGAAGAGTTACAAAAATTGTTGGATGCTGGATTTATTTATCCCATATCAGACAATCAATGGGTTTCCCCATTGGTGATTTTGCTGAAGAAGGAAGGTAAATTGACGGTATGTGTAGATTATAGGGAGCTAAATGCAACAAGAAGGAACACTCTCCTCTTCCTTTTATTGATCAAGTGTTGGATTCACTAGCAAGTAAGAAATACTTTTCTTTTCTCAATGGATTTAGTGGGTATAACCAAATAAAGATAACTCTAGAAGACTAGGACAAGACCACTTTTACTTACCCATGGGGTACATATACTTATTCAATTTTACCATTTAGATTGTGTAATGCACTTGCAACATTTCAAAGAGTAGTCTTAAGTGTTGAACACAAAAAATACTGAGAGGGGGGGGTAGGGGGGTGAATCACTATTCTACTAAACCATTTGATTGCTAACCATTCAATTATTAAAACATATCTAGCTCCAATTGTAAGTAAAAACATGGAAGGGAACATAACATCACACAAATCATAGACACCGAGATTTTTCTGTGGAAAACCCAAAATGGGAAAAACCATGGTAAGGATTAACTCACAATATATTATAACTAGCCATTAAATATTATAGGGCACACTGCCAGGACACACTATCCTTCAAAGGCTCACAGTCGGAGTACAAAAAGATATGGCTTACCGCCTGTGTGAGGGGGAAGGAATCCATCAGAAAAATGATACGAAATGCAAGATTGAAATTAGAAACTAATCTAATCCAAAACACTTAATCTATCCTATTCCATCACTCATGAAATGTGCAAATCTAAGCTATTTGAATGAAATGAGATCTTAAGATATTCAAAACAAATTCAAATAAACAAAAGAAGAGTTTACCATCCCGTGTTGGAGTGTATTTGCATGATGTTGGGTTGTTCGTATCATTGTAAAGCCTCCATTGCTTACGTGCAAAAGCTTGATGTTCAATGCTTGGTTGACTAAAAAGGTTGAAGCTCTATCAATGGTGATTGCGACAACACTTTGTTGCATAAGGTAAGTTGAAATTATGATCCTTATTTGTGAAGAGAAAATCTTGTTATATAGAAAAATAAATTTTGAATCAACAGTCAAGAGTGCATTGGAGAATCTCCAGATCAACGGTCAAAATGAGTTGAGAAGATTTAGACATAAGAAAATTGTGCAAAGTTGATTGCACAATTAGGGTGATTGAAGAATATATTGGATAGTTAGGATTTTGATTGCTTAGTTAGCAACTAATTGATCAGTTAGGGTTGAGTTAGGAATTAGATGGTTGAGTTAGAAAAATTAGATTGCTTTGTTAGCAAAATAGATTGCTTAGTTAGCAATCCATGATTTTCTCAATCAAAAAGTGGGTGAGGAATATTAACTAATTAATTTAATTAATTAATTCCTTTTTGTGTTTGATTTGATTTTTGCTAATTTGAATAGTTTGATTTAATTATTCAAATTTTGGAGGGAAGTGTGAATTAAATTATTATGATTTAATAATTCAATTAATTTTGAGGAATAAGGTGAATTAGTGACGTAATCAAATAGTTGGCGTTGTTTGACTAATCAGGATGAAGTAAGATAAGATTAGGACTTTATTAAATAAATGCAATTTATTTAATTGGTCAAAATGATGAAACATGAATTAATCAAATAACGTTGTATTATTTGATAGAATAGTAGAATTTAGGGTTTTCAAGAATTTATTAAATAAACGGTATTTATTTAATTTGTCGAGAATGATGAAAAAGTGAATTAATTAAATAATGTTGTATTATTCAATTAATAGAGGAAATAGGGTTTTGAATGTCATTCAATGTGTTGTGAAATGTCATTCAATGCGTTGTGAGATGTCATGGGATGATTCCGAGATGATCCAAGATGTTTCAAAGATGTTCAGAGATGCTCCGAGATGATTTGGAGTTGTTCTGAGTTGATTCAGAGTTGTTCTGAGATGTTCCGAGTTGATCTAGAGTTGTTTTGAGTTGATTTAGAGTTATTCTGAGACGTTTTGAGTTGATTCAAAGTGATTTAGAGTCGTTTCAAAGTCATTTTGAGACATTCTGAGTTGATTCAGAGTTGTTCCAAGTTGATTCAAAGTCATTCTGAGATATTCTGAGTTAATTCAGAGTTGTTATGAGTTGTTCAAGATTCATTCCGAGAGGTTCTGAGTTGATTTGGAGTCATTCTGAATCATTCCAGAGTCATTTCGAGACATTTTGAGTTGATTTAGAGTCATCCCGAGTTGTTTTAGGTTGATTCTAAGTTGTTTCGAGATATTTTGAATTTGTGATATGTTAAGTCAATTTTACATGTCTACATTTTACCCCTCTTTGATACAAAGTACTGGTTGCTTTGTTTCAAAGATTCTATTTTTAAGATCAAGTTTTGCAAACAAAAAAAATTATGCCCCACTATGCCCCGGTGTTTCGTGGAATGATGGTAGGACTATGTGTTGCCCCCTCGAGAGGTTGACCAAAAATTTCAAGTTTGAGATCAGGAACATGACCCAAATGGAAAATTTAACTATAGAAAAATTGAAAGTCACCTACACCATTGCAAAGATAATGAAATTCTACCCCATTTAAAAAAAAAATCATTGAAAAATACTTCCGTATGACCAAGATATGGTTGTTTGAAGATAGGGTAAAAAAAAATCTTGATTACCAGTTAATGGTGAAGTTTTATGATTTCTGAGCATTTGCATCATTTTTTCTCGCTTTTGCATGTTGAGAATCCACACCTTTGACTTATTTCCATTCTTTTGACTTATTTCCATGCCTTTGACTAGAATCTTCACTTTTTTTTGAGCATTTGACCTAAAAGCTCACCTTTGATCAGAAAGCTTGCTTTTGATTGTTTCAAGTCCTGAAAGATTTCCTTTGACAAAGATCCTCACCTTTGACTTATTTCCATGCCCTTGTTTCCTTTCCTTTGCTTGAAAAGCTCACCTTTTCCTGAAAAGTTCGCTTTTGTCTGGTGCTTTTTGAGCATTTGCTTAAAACCCTTGCATTTGACTCTTCCTATTGCATTTGACTTTAGCATTTGCTTGAAACCTTGGCATGTGTTTGTTTTTCATCGTGTTTTGTGTCATTATGTGTCAGTTACCCGTTTAGAGTGAAACCCTAACATTGTGGGTTTAAAAATGATTGCAGGTGGTCATTCTGTTAGATAGCCAGATCCAGATGGTGGTCCATAGCATGGTCTATAGAATGTTTCCCTTTTTGTTGGGCAGTGTACTTGATCTTTATTATGTTTTTGTTCAAAGACATATTGCAGACATGATTTTTGTATATATATTCATTAGCCTAGTCAAGGCCTCATATATATGTATTATTTTGTATTATCCTATCACACTTATGATGATGTACTCTTTTTTTTTGATGATGATATAAATGAGATATACCTTCATCGATTCATCCTCGTTTCATGCTCATATGATGATGATTTATAATAATTATGTGGTGTTGATATATGATGGATGTATGCCCCATACATGATACATGATGTTTTATTAGTTTATTATCATCATGATATGTACTGATGACACTATCGATGTAGGATGGATGTTAGCTAGAAGAAATATTATGATGATAGATATAAATTTGATGTTGTTAGTAGTTGATGAGTTGCTTTCGCTTTACTTGGAGGCTTCATATTTTTTGAAAAATTCTATTTGACGTAGTTAACAGATATGATGCACTAGGGTATTAATGACCAAGGTGACTTTGTATCCATTGCGTGGACTTTGACTCTACAAACAAAGAGTATTTTTTCTCATACCAGGCATACAAAAACTTTGTTTAAAGTATATAGTTGGGTTGTGTTAAAACCTTTTAGACCAATCACACAAAGAGGTATAGGACACCTTAACATGAAAATGCTACACAAATTTTAGACCATTTACATAGAGAGGTATGAAATACCTAACATGCAACTGCTACATGAATTTTAGACCATTTACATAAAGAGGTATGAAATACCTAACATGTGACTGCTACACAAATTGTTTCAACACTTCCATACACTCAATAAAGCAAGTATCCACCATGATAATATTACAAAAATATATTACAAGCAACAAACTGAAATGACACTCAATTGTCCTCATTTCTTCTTCTCTAAAACCTTATGGACGTCCTCAAGAGATCCTAGGAATGAGTCAATAAAATAAATAAAAAAGATAAGACTATAAAAAGATAAAACAAAGTTACAATATCACTTGCCATATCTATTTGGGGTGGGGCTATTATCCGGTGTTGATCATGTCTATCGTAGGAACAGATCTGTTAAGACATATCTTAGGATGTTGTTGGGACTTGTCAAAAAGATAGGTAGTTGATACTTTGGCTTCATTTTCGTCTGTTTGTAATCAAATATTTTGTGATTGTTTGCTTGAAAGCTCTAGCTATTGATGTTTTCTTTCTTTGTTTTATTTGTTTTTTCAAAGGGCGAGTGCAACGATCTGTTTATTATGGATGATGTCTTATTGCGAATTGTGATGAACAGGAAGGGTCTTTTTGATTTTTCTAAGTTTTATGATGTTTTTGTTGTTTTCAGGGGACTAACCTAGGGCCTCGGGGGCTCATCAAAGATAAGCCTTTCCTACGTTGTATACGCAGAGGCTCGTAGTTCGCTTAGTTTGTTTGTTTTTGACCTTTTCTGTTTTGTGAATGTTTTTGGCTTTTGTATCTTTTGACTATTTTTTTGAATTTTCTATGTTTTGACTAAGTTGAAATAAAGCATGTTGGAAACCTAAGGGGACTAACCTAGGGCCTTGGGGGCTTTCAATCCTTGCCTTCGTTGTACACACAGAGACCATGTATTTCAACAGTTTGACTCAAAGCATAAACTATATTTTTATGGGTAAACAACATTGATAATTTGGATTGCTATTCCACTTTTGTGTCTAGAGGATATGTTGCGGGAAATCTACTTGAACTAGCTATGAGGTTCAAGCAAATTTTGATATCTTAGATTGTTTGAGTGAATGAATAATCCCATGATGTTGTTTTGTTTTCGATGTTTTCCAATTTTTTTTTTGGATTTTTACCCTCTTTCCTGGGGTGTAAGATACTAAAAACTTGGATTGATACTTCACTTTGTTTTCTAGAGGATATGTTGCGGAAAAGCTTACTTGAACTAGCTGTAGGGTTCAAGTAACTATTGATATCTTAGAATTTTTGAGTGAAGGAATAATCCATGTTGTTTGGTATCTTTGAAGGTTACCTTGGTAGTGCGTTGGTGGTAAACCTTGTTGATGTTGTTGATTTGTTTTTGAAGGTTCCCCTGGTAGTGCGTTGGCGGTATACCTTATTTTATTTTTTTGGGATGAACTATTTTGATTTTTTTGAATTTTCACCCTTTTTCCTGGGGTGTAAGATGTTGACAACTTGGATTGATATTTCACTTTGTTTTTCTAGAGGATATGTTGTGGAAAAGCTTACTTGAACTAGCTGTAGGGTTCAAGCAACTGTTGATATCATAGAAATTTTGAGTGAAGGAATAATCCATGTTGTTTGTATCTTTTAAGGTTACCTTGGTAGTGCGTTGGTGGTACACCTTGTTTTTGGGATGAACTGTTTCAAAGATTACCTTGATAGTGTGTTTGGTGGCATACCTTGTTGATGAGATGAATTGGGAAGGGTACCATGTGGTACACCTTGTTGTTTGAACAATACCTAGATCACAATGTGAGCTAGAAGGCATGGATCAAGATTTATCCTGAAGTAAGATGTAAGTACTTGCCCCCAATGTCTAGCAATGTAGGTAATGTGTTATCTTGTGATAGGATAACATGTTTGGATAGAGTATGCCTCTATGGAAAATACCTCATGGCTCAGATAATGCTGGATAGGATAGGATTAATGATATTGATCCATGTCAAGATGTGTTTCAGAAGTAAGTGTAAAGTATTCACCAAACATTTGTCAAGATCAAGACACGTTGGATTGGGATAAAAATGGATGGAATTTATTATGAATGTGTTGAGATGCTTCCACCTAAAATGACACATGTAGATGACCGATTCTACACATGACACCTTTTTGCTAGGTTTTCATCATGGTACTTGTCCAAAGCGACACCATAATGGTTTTCATTGGATGACGATTTTTTTCTTGACTATTTTCTTGATTCTTTTGTTTTTTATTGATTTTTTATGTCACACAAGATGCCTGTTTACCAGGTTTTCATCATGGTGACGATTTTATGCTAATGTTTGAAGCACCTGGCGGTGCTGATGTAGATGCTACTGGTGCTGATATGGTTGTTGTTGTCATGACATGCCAACAATATCCTGCTTGGAGGAGTTGTTTTGCTATGATATGAGAACTTGAATGTAACCCCTGATAATTCTTATCTTCCTTGTTGATACCAGAGTTAACTTTACCTTGATGCACACATCACGATAGAGTGCCCTTAGAGTCCTTATGATAAAGAGTTGACACCAATGCATGGTTAATGCGAGATTTGGATATCTTGGATGGCGAAATGTATTGAGGGATATGATATTCAGATGGATTGGTTGACAGTTTGGAACCTTTGACTCTCCAAACTTGGGATGATGAGCAATGATGGGTGGATATGGAGATTTGATTGGGACCAACATCTTGATATACCTTATAGGTCACTCTTGAAGCTTTTGCATTTTTGGACCTTTTCAATGGATGAACTTCCCTTTTTTATTTTTCCCCATAGTTTCTTTGACTAATGGAATTTGATAGGGATGATTTTCTTGCTTTTTATTTTGTATCCATTTGAATCTTTCTTGTCCATTTTGTTTTGTTGATTCTTTTGCTTCAATGACTTGTTCCTTTCTTTGATATAGCTTTTTCTCTTGTTGTTGGTCCCAATGAGAGGGTGGAAAAATATGTGGATGATGATTCATGACATGGCTAGTTGTAATGTTGGTATCAATTTCATCATAAGGAATCTTCATGCTCTCTATGTTGATGCTTGCATTAGATAAAGTTTCCCGCAGTATAATAGAGGTATCACCAATATGTTTAGATCCCTTACTTGTTGAATAACCAAGACCTTGATGCTTAGGATTGCCAATAATCTGTACTGGTGCTAGGATACCCTGTTTATGTAGGCCTAATCCTCCGTCTTGATAATGAATTCGTTGAGAAATTTTATTTGCAATAGGCTATGTCTTACCCTGGAAACAAGGTGTTAATCCTTCTCTGCTTTGTTGTGGATCTTCAAATGTAATAGCTTCTCTACTAATAGGATGCTTCATATGAGGGATAACTTCTTGATTGATATTTTCAACTTGATCCTGTGAAATCTCAAATTTTGATGGTTTTTCAAAATATGCTGGTGTTTCTTTGACTAGTGTATACCCACTACTTTGCTGCTTAGGATTGTCCATTATATTTTCTGATTTCAAGATATTGTGCTCCATATTTTCATACTCAATGTATTCAACCTACCTGGAGGATGTTTCTGATCTTAATGCTTCTTCTTGACCAAATTCAAATATGTCTATAGATTCTCTTATGCTTTGATCATGAGTAAAAATGTTAAGAGTAGGTGACTCTTGTTCCTTGGTAATTTCATCAAGAGTATGAGACTCTTGTCTTGGATGAAGATCATCTACATGTCCATTAGGAGTAAGCATCTCATGGGTAGATTTTGGTGTATGGATCTATTCTTCTTTTGGAAAGCCTTGGATGTCTTGAAAGATATCTACCAAGTCATTGTAGTATTTTGATGATAGGGATTCTTGATCTTGACTTTGTATGGTATTATCTTCAACATGCTTTAGTTCACATTCTTGACATGGATCAATTTCAAAGAAATGATTTCCTATAAAAGATCCTTGGATTTCCTCAAATTGTGGGTATATGGGGGATAGTTCTTGGCTTAGATTTTTTGCATTGGGTATAAGTGTTGGCTTAGGAGTCTCTTGATCATCAATATGTACTATCATGAGGTTGGATGATGTTAATATATCTTGGATTGAATCATTGCTAGCCTTGGGTGGTTGAATTTGATCATGCTTGGAAATAAATTTTTGATGTATGTCCACTTGCTCACTAGATGATGTAGAGACATTATCAATGTGATTAGTGATAGATATCTCTTGATTGTTGTTTTCAACTTTTGAGGTTGAGACATTGTCATTGTCATCATTGGTAGATGACCCTTTAATATTAATAGCTATTTCTCCTTGATCAATAATGTCTTGGATGAGATTTTTGAGTGTAGCACATCTGTTCGTTGGGTTACCCTTGATTTTGTGGAACTCACATTGTCCATACTTGTTATACCAAAGGAATTTAAAGCTTGGTTCGCCATAAATTGGACTTTCATTGATTTTGAGAAGTTCTTGCTATACTAGTTCATGCATGATTACCTCTACAGTTTCTCCCAAATGGGTGAATTTCCTTCCTAGTTGGTAATCTTTCCTCTGTGGTTTTTCTCTTTATTTTGCGGAAATCCTTGATACTGTGTTTGAGGTATATTTTGATATTACACTTGAGGTACACCTTGGTGTTGCGGAACTTCTTGATATTGTGGATATTGGAAGAGTTGATGTGGATATTGAGGTGTTTATGGAATGATGTCTGTTTGTTGTGGATATGTAATGTTCCAATATTGAATAAGGCATTGATGATATGTTGTATTCCGTTTTAGTTTAATTTCCTCAAGATATCTCTCAATTTTATCTAGGGCAATTTGATGTTTTGGATTTATTCCTTGATGGTGATTTTGAAATCCCTGATGTTGTTTCCCTATTTGATGTTGTGACCTTTGATAAGAGTAATTTTGGTAATAGATTGACATGTTTTGGGGACGTTATGGTGCTCAATGCCCTATCATAGGGTCACTCGGTTTATATTTCCAAGAGGATCATACCTATGGCCATGCAGGAGGTAGTAATATGGGTCATTCGACTGCTATGTTTTCTTTTTCTTCCTCTTTGTTTAAGATGATTGATGTGGTGAGAAACTGATAGGGTGTTTCATTTTTGTCAAATACAAAATTTCTCAAACTGCTTATGATGTCAGTTTGTGCACCTTCAATGTGCGTGAGACTAGGTTGAATAATCAGTGCTACAAGGCATGGTTGTTGAATGAGAGTTATGGGTCACCAGATAGTCATAAGGTGTGATGGTGTTGTGAGGTGGTTTTCTATGAAACTCAAAAAACCCTAAAGTTTGAGTGTTGTTTTGGAATGTAGCTACTTTTCAAAAATTAAAATGCTAAAGAACTAGGGTCGATATTCCACTTCCTGGTCTAGATGATATGTTGTCGGAAAGATTCTTGAACTATCTATGAGTTCCAAGTAACTATTGATGTCATATAATTTTTGAGTGGAGGAATGATCCAAATGTTTTGTTGGATTTTGATTTCAAATAACTAGTATGGGAATAATTGGTGAGAGACTTTGTGACCAATCTTTTTTTCCAAGTGTCTTGTTCAAGTAATGACCTTATAAGCAACTTCAGTTTGCTTTTCCTCTAAGTGTTTAGTAAAAAATATTGTGAGTTGGAATGGCAGTTTGTAACCTCTATGTGTTTGTTTCCTTTTGTGTTCTTGAGTATGGAAAATGATATAATAGCACTAGACTGACTCAAAAGCATGGAATTTATGTGACCTAAATTTCTATAGCTTAGGAAATCACAACACCCACTCCATAGTTACCAAAGTGTTTACTTTGATCAATGCACCCTGATAATAAAAAATCAAAATGTTCAAAAACCTTTAAGGATAAATCCCTTCAAGGAGTGAAAACATAAGGCTTATTTCACAAGTATACACTAACTCAAAGGGTTTGTGGTTTTGACCATCTTGTTCAATGTTTGTTTTTGATGTGTTCTTTTTCTTTAAGTCACATAGAATTTGATGTCACAATTATTATTTTTGAATGTAATTGGGAAAGTTTAACATTAACAAACAATTACAAACCTAGTGGAGAGAAACCATCCTCTTAGGTGGGCCTACCTCATGCTTTGAAGAGATGATTTTACATGTGACTTATGGCATGGACTTGTAGTCAGACTTGGAAAGTAACTTCTCGGAAGCAAATTCCGATGCACCACTTTCAAAGAATGTTTTGCATAATAGGGTGGCTTGTAAAACAATTGGCTCTTAGTCATGTTCTAGGGATATTATTTTCGGGAACCTACACATGTGGCGTTTTGTTCAATTAAGAACCTTCTAGCCCTTTCGAGTTATTACGCATCACAAGGATACTTAGGAAGAATACGTCGGTATAGGACATATGCACCCAACGAGTGATGAACTTTCCTCACACTCACAAAAGATTTATATAGTGGTCCAGAATGAAAGTACCGCTTGGGTCACCTATGAGTTCTCCAGCGCAGGATGTGTCTCAATAGGCAGGCCCTCTAAGAAGGTAAAATTTAAAACAAATGCAAAGCTCAAAAATGTTCTTTGCTCACCCAAGATCGCCAAAATGGTGCGAGGGGACACTTCAACTTTCCAATCAATGCATGCATAAAAGACAATTCATTGTAAATTGATTCATTTTAAACACCTAAGAATATGCGAGTAAAAATGAAATGTTCTTTTTATATTTGCACCAATTGAAGTGTTCAGGACATCAAGCAGTTAAGATAGCAATGGTGTGAAAACAATCAAGAAACATTTTGTTCATTTTAAGCCCCAATGTTGAAATGTTTCTAAGAAAATCAGGCTTGGTCATTAAATGGTCAACACATGTAAATCATACGTGCATCAACAAAATGAAAAACGTTTTGCGCTCTTTTTATGCACCAAATTTAAAGGTTCCTAATTATGAAAACATGAAATGTGTTCATTTTTAGAGTCCAAAATTGAAGTGTTTTATGTTATTTTTATGAGCACCAAAAGAGAGTTCCTACTTTAGAAAGCTTCAAAATGGTTTATTTTAACAACATCAAATTTGAAATGTGAGAGTTGTGTTGTTCATTTTTAGAGCACCAAAAGGAGATTCCTACTTTAGAAGCTTCAAAATGTTCATTTTAACAACACCGAATTTGAAATGTGAGAGTTGTTGTTGTTCATTTTAGAGAACTGGAAGGAAATTCCTAACTTAGAAAACTTAAGAATGGTTCATTTTAGCAACACCAAATCAAATGTGAGAGTTTTTAATTTTAATGCACCAAAAGAAAGTTCCTACTTTAGAAAAACTTCAATTTTGTTCATTTTAGATAGCACCAAAATCAAAATGTGAGCGTTGTTGTTTGTCCATTTTAGTGCACCAAAAGGAAATTCCTAACTTAGAAAAGCTTCAAATTGGTTCATTTTAAACACCAAAATAAAATATGAGAGTTGTTGGTTGTTCATTTTAGAGCACCAAAATAAAGTTTTTCCTAAGTTAATAAAAAAAGATTGTTGCTCCAAAAATCTTGGACCAATCGTCTTCCCTGCACAAAGGTGTTAGTTGTTTCATAAAAAAATGTGCCATAAATCCTGCAAGATCTTCCCAAGAGATGTTAGAAACTTTCCAAACACAACACACAATCAATTGTTAGGGTTAGACAATTGATTAAGCATAAAAAATCGTACAACCTAGACCAAATTGTGAGGAAAGTTAACTTTAAGGGCCCCAATGAAAAATTTAAATGCATAAAAATTGAAAACCACCTACACCATTGCAAAGATCATGCAATTCTACCCCATTTAAAAAAAAAGTGTTGAAAAATACTTCTGTATGACCAAGATATGGTCATTTAAAGATAGGGTAAACAAAGGCACCCCCGTCAGAAGCAAATGTGAGTTTCTTACTGCAAATGTGACCTTCCCATGGAAAATACGACCCTTTTAGAGCAAAAGCGACCTTGTAGAAAATGCGAGTTTTTGGGCATGGCAATGGAAAATTTCTTCTGGGCAGTGGCATGGAACGCCTTTCAGAATCCCTCAGGAGCTCTGTAGCTTCAATTCAACTCACGAAAACATTAGTATTGAGGACCCTTGGTCCCATCGAGTGTGCCAAAATGTGTGAGGGGGAAGGAATCCATTAGGAAAATGATACAAAATCAAGATCAAAATGCAAGATTGAAATCAGAAACTAATCTAATCCAAAACACTTAAATCTATACTATTCCATCACTCATGAAATGTGTAAATCTAAGCTATTTGAATGAAATGAGATCCTAAGATATTTAAAGCGAATTCAAATAAACAAAAGAAGAGTTTACCATCCCATGTTGGAGTGTATTTTCATGATGTTGGGTTGTTCTTATCACCGCAAAGCCTCCATTGCTTACAATCTACAATCAAATGCACAAATTTAAAATATAAAACTCCTACACAAACAAGATTAAGCTATACTATTGCAAAAATAATAAGGAACCTATTTATTACCAAATGAAATGAAATCAAAAGACAATTTCACCATCCCATAGCAGAGTGTATTCACTTGATGTTGGATTTCTCTTATCACAACGAAGCCTCCAAAGTTCGTGTGCAAAGTGTGGATGAATGCTTCATTGATTGAAGGAAGGAATGAAGCTCTGTCAATGGTGATTTAGACAACACTTCATTGCATAAGGTAAGTTGAAATTCTGATCCTTATTTGTGAAGAGAAAGGCTTGTTATATAGAAAAAGCAATTTTGAATCGACGATCGAGATCGCGTTGGAGAATATCTAGATCAACAGTCAAAATGAGTTGAGAGGATTTAGACATGAGGAAATTGTGCAAAGTTGATTGCACAATTAGGGTGATTGAATAATAGATTGGCTAGTTAGGATTTTGATTGCTTAGTTAGAAATTGATTGATTAGTTAGGGTTGAGTTAGGAATTAGATGGTTGAGTTAGCAAACTTAGATTGCTTTGTTAGCAAAATAGATTGCTTAGTTAGCAATCCATGATTTTCTCAATCAAAAAGTGGGTGAAGAATATTAATTAATTAATTAAATTAATTAATTCCTTTTTGTGTTTGATTTGATTTTTGCTAATTTGAATAGTTTGATTTAATTATTCAAATTTTGGAGGGAAGTGTGATAATTAAATTATTATGATTTAATAATTCAATTAATTTTGAGGAATAAGGTGAATTAGTGATGTAATCAAATAATTGGCGTTGTTTGACTAATCAGGATGAAGTAAGATAAGATTAGAACTTTATTAAATAAATGTAATTTATTTAATTGGTCGAAATGATGAAATATGAATTAATCAAATAACGCTGTATTATTCGATAGAATAGTAGAATTTAGGGTTTTCAAGACTTTATTAAATAAACGGTATTTATTTAATTTGTTGAGAATGATGAAAAAGTGAATTAATTAAATAATGTTGTATTATTCAATTAATAGAGGACATAGGGTTTCAAATGTCGTTCAATGCATTGTGTGATGTCATGGGATGGTTTTGAGATGATCTGAGATGTTTCAGAGATGTTCAAAGATGTTCCGCGATGATTTGGAGTTGTTCTGAGTTGATTTAGAGTCATTCTGAGATGTTTTGAGTTGAGTCAAAGTTGTTTTGAGTTGATTCAGAGTTCTTCTGAGATGTTTTGATTTGATTCAGAATCATTCCAAGTCGTTCCAAAGTCATTTTGAGACGTTATGAGTTGATTCAAAGTCATTCAGAGATGTTCTGAGTTGATTCAAAGTCATTCAGAGATGTTCTGAGTTAATTTAGAGTTGTTCAGAGTTGTTCCAAAGTCATTATGAGATGTTCCAACTTGATTCAGAGTCGTTCTAAGTCATTCTGGAGTCATTCTGAGATGTTATGAGTTGATTTAGAGTCGTTCTGAGTTGTTTCAGGTTGATTCTATGTTGTTTCGAGACATTCTGAATTTGTGATGTGTTAAGTCAATTTTACATGTCTACACCGCCAGATTACAAAAAGATATGGCTCACTACTAGGAATATGAATTGAATTGAATGCACCTTTTGAGTGTTGAGTATAGTTCCAATTAAGCTTTGGAAGATAGAAAATTCTACACTGGATTGTAGGTATACAACAACTATTGACAACTACTAATGACTTCACACTATATCACTTTGTCGCACATCTCACATCATCACTTCTTATCATCCCTATCTCTATGTATCTACATGTACACCTATATATATATCTGTTCAATACAATGATGTTTCATATATACATGGTTACATCTTCATACATCAATTAGGTTAGCCTAATTGGATGTAAGCATACTTAACTCAAAATATCTTGTCAGCTTCAAAACAAAAAAATCTTTGGTGCTCTAAACAAAATATGCAAGATATGATTTAGGTCGGCCCAGAATTAAAAAGGAAATATTTAAACCTCCATGAAGCGTGCACTGCATGTTCAAATTGGCTAGAAGATCATACCAAAAATTGAAAGCCAAACCTCTAACATTTATAACTTTCAACTCATTTGACCTAGATTGCTGATTTCTTGACCAACGCTACATATAAGACCCTTGAATAATGTATCAAAATCATATGAGCCGATATTCTACTCAGAGTGATTTTAGACCAAATTATCGGATCAATGTAGCACAAACATAGTTTACCGGATGGGCAGATAATCAACCACCAAATAATGTTGGCATCAATGACAACAAACCAGAGGTCTCTTTCATTCTTCGAACAATCTCCCCCTTTGTGATTGATGGAAACATGTGCCAAAAATGAAGCTTACTTCAAAACCAAAATTATGCGACATCAATTCATTCAACTCCCCCTTTCAAATATACAAAAACACAAAACTATTTTTAAAACCAAAACATTATTTACACTGAACCTTCTTCCATATAGAACCTTATCCCCCTTTGACATCAAGGACAAAGGACAAGGAAAAATTAAATAGAAACTTTTAATCAAGAGCTAGGGGCACCTTGTAATTCCTTGAGAATGGCTTCCCAAGCTGGTTTTCCATCCCAAATCCCTTTTTCTCTGGTGAGATATTTATGCAGCGATTCTAGTTCCACTAAACATTCTTCTCCTTCCGGAGTGAACAGAATGATGTTCATCTTCTCCAATTTTTCTGCATCTACCAAGGCACTTGATATGGGAATATGTTTGGAAATTACCAGATCTCCAAGCTGTCCAAAAAGCCTTATTACATCTTCTTTTTGCCTCTACAAAATGAAAAGCTTGTTCTGAAGGTCTATAATAGAAGTCCCACCAATGTAGTTTCTATCATCTGTAACCTTGTAGTCTCCGGAGGCATCAACAAATTGAGACTCTATTGAGTCCATTAAATACTTAATGCCTTGAGTGGCATCAGGCCACTACATGCAGTATACAAATAATATCTGAGCTTCCTCATCACAGTGCTTCAACTCTTTTAAACTTTGCAATACTCTGTCATGCACAATTTCACACTTATCTTGTAGAATCAATAACCTTTTTTCTAGAAGACTTGACTCCACCTCTTTCACAGTCTATACCTTAAGGTTAGAGGTATATTCCTTGATAGAATCAACTACAAACTTTAAGTTCTCAATTGGTGCTAAGGAATCATTAGTAGTGACACTAGGGGATATCTCTTGTAAAGCTCTAATAGCTTCATTTATCAATTTAGTTCCTTTCTGATAAGTTTTAGCAGTTTCGTGTGTAACAGAGTTGAGAAAAGTACCACAAATCTTTATTCTCTCACTTGGTGCAATCTTAGCCAAATCTACATAGCCCGGATGTGATGGAAACTTAATTAACTAAGGTGGTAGCACAAGATGAAGTCTTATTTTCCTTGTTAGTAGACCTTTGAGTTTGCTTCCAGATGATTCTCTGGTGGGCTTTGATAGCTTAGTAGCTTTGGGGTTTTCTTCTTCACTTGTTTAAGCTTGAGTTGCTTTCTTGTCTTCCTCTTCCTTCTTCTTATTCTTCTTCTTCTTCTTCTTCTTCTTCTGCTTATTCTTCTTCTTCCTTTTCTTTTTCAAAGGATTTTTCAAAAGATTTATCTTTGTTTTCTTTCTCCTTCTTATCCTCATCATCCTTATCATCATTGTTCTTTTTATCCTTGCTCCCTTCATCTTCATCTTTATCTTTCTCACCATTATTTCTGGTAGATTCATGATGTTCTTCTAGCTCATTACCGATATCATCTTTATGTTGATCTTCAGTCTGTTTGCTAGTTGTCTCCTATGTATCATTCAGAGGGGCAGGTGTCTCTAAAAAATCATGTATTTTACCAACACTTTCCAAAATTGGATGATCCATTACCTCTGTGATATTAACATGCTCCTATGCCTAAGCTGTATGGGATGAAGAACTAGTTCTTGTCCCATAATTCTTTACCAAATTTGTGATTGTGTCCAGAGTTTCTTGTCTTACCTTTTCTATACTATCTTTTTCCTTAGTCATAAGCATATTGACTCTTTGTTTGACTCTAAACAATGCAGAACATTATTTTAATAGATTAGCAACCTCTTCCTCAAATAAGGAGCATCCATAATAATTCAATACATCAATTTTCATCTTGTCATTAGCATTTATAGCTTCTTGCCTTCTTTGTACTAATTCTTTGCAAAAATTGTCAGTCACTTTGTTCTAGATAGTTTCCATACTCACATTACAAATAACTATATACTAAATGAAAGAATTAATAATGGTTTCCTTATCTTCATTATTGACTTCATCAAACAACTTAGTAGTTGGCAAAATATTTTTAGGGTCTATCATATTATTCACTAAGGCTTCTAGATTTAGAGATGGTCAATCACTTACCAGAGGAGAGCTAGGCATGTCCTCCTTAGGATTTGATGTGCCTTCTTCATTCTTCTTCTCATGCACATGAATTTTGAAAGTATTCTCTTCTTCCTCCATCTCTTCATCTGTTGAAATATTGACTCTAGCTTCTACTTCTTCATTGCTAGTGGAAGTACTACTCCTTTTATTCCTTTTCAATTGTTTCTCTTCTTGCAAGCCAAGATCTATTTCTTCTTGTACAACATCACTTAGGTTTCTTTTTCTATTTTCATTTTGCTTTACTCTTCTTCTTTTTGGAGTAACAAATGGTGCAACAGGGGGTATGTTATTTATTTTAGAAGTATGGGTACTAGGTCTAGTGGAGGTAGTTACATCAACTGATGCAGGAGTATTGTGCTCTTTCTTCTTTCCTTTCTCTATTGCAACAACATTGGAAGTAGGTGAAGTAGCAGAAGATATTCTTCTAGATTTCCTAGGTCTAGAGGATTGTTCAGTTGATCTAGTATTCCTCTCATCAAGAGCTTCCTTTAATAGATCAATATCATCCATAGAGAATGAATTCCCTTGGAAGAATGCCTCAACATTCTTTCTTGTCATTTTTTCTCTTTGGGATGCAGAAGTTTCTAAGTGCACTTCACTAGATTTTTCTTCATATGTTCCATATCGGGGTAGAGAGGGATCCCTTGGACTACTTAACAACATTTCAATGAACCTCTCAACAATTTTTTGATCAACCTCATATCCTAGAGGTTCTATCCAAAGAGTTTTGGGTTCAACTGCTTCCATGATGCATTCATCGTGGTTACAAGAAAAGTTATATCCTTTGCATACTTCTTCACTAGGCTTCTGGGAACCCTATCTCTTTCATGCATGTCATTTTGGAAAACTGCAAAGAATGCAGTCAAAGCATTATTCTGTGCTTTGAAATCTCCAAGACTGTACAAGCGTTCAAATATTTGATGTGCAACTAGCTTGTTGCGCTCCCATATAATATTTTTCCTTCTCGATAACTCCCTCAAAAAGTAGAACAATAGACAAACCACCAAACTTGAAAGAGTGTTTCTTTGACTTAATCAGGATTAGATTCTCCATACGTTGCAGTCAGAGCAACTCACATAAATCATAATCTCTCCCATTCACTACCATTTCATATTAGTATGAATTGCTGTAGCAGACACAAAATTGCCTCGGTTGGTAAAGTATATTTTCTGTCTGATCATAACATCATATCTCACGGCTGGGTTTGTGATGGGTTTAGTAGTCAGAGCTCTCCCATAATATGTGGCTCCCGTTAGCTTCATGACTACATCATTTTTCACAACTTTTAGCATTGGTAAGGGTCCAGTGGCACATAGACCAGTTATAGCTTGGATTACTTCCTTGGTAATTAAACCGACTACGCTTGTCCACACAAACTTATCATGTATCCTACTAAGTTCCATCCTAAAAAAATTATAATCCATCTCATTTGAAAAGTTAGGGAACCAATTCCAAACATCCAGCTTCTTTTGCACTAGTTTTTCATATTACGGTTTAACAGAGTGATTATCTCCTGTCAATTCATCCATCCATTGATCCCTAAGCTCTTGGTGGTTAAATTCTTCTAACTTTCCATGACTGTAAGTTCTAGTGTCTTCAGTGGGTAGGACATTACTCGAAATCTGTGAGAATGCACCCACAAGATCCATTTCATAGACTTTCCAGGAATATCTAAATTTAGGTCGGGGTCTTTCAGAGACTTCCACAATAGTGGGAGTGACCATTTCTTTTCCTCAAACTACTTGTATACGCTTATGAAAGGTTTCTTCAACTAAAACCCACAAAGTTTAGATAATAGTAATACCTTTTCAAGCTTCGTCAAAAACTAGGGTTTGATGCCAAGTACTCTGAATCGCTTTCAAATCTCTTTAGCTCACTCTGCTTCTTTCCAATTGTGCAAATGTGATTTAACTCAACTTAGTTTCTCACTTTAAGAATTATGAATATTTCCCTAATTTTTCTTTAAATGCATTCCAACTTCAAAAGTTGATAAACACTTTGTAAAATACATTATAAACCCTAAAATGCTTCACAATTCTCTAGTTTTACATATTTCTACTAGAAACTTCTTCAACATCTTCAGAATGACATCTTACATCATATATCCTCCTGTCACTTCTTGAAACCTCTTATATCGAGGGTTTGTTAGATTTCTCTATCATTGATCCCCCTAAAACCATTGTTGGGATTAGTTTTTAGAAGAATTGTCTACACTAGATGCAAATATAGATGCATTTGATTCATCCTTATTCTTAGTTTCTTCCCTTTTCTTCCAAATTTTCTCCATTTCCTTTTTAACCTTAGTAGGATCAATTTTATTCATAGTTTTATTCCTTTGATCTAGATTAGCTTTCTTCTCATTTTTGCTTCTGCAAAATTTTGAAATGTGTCCCAGTTTATTGTAGGTGTAACACACAACATGTTTTTGACCAAACTGATTTGCATTTAACCCTGATCTCCACTGAATAGCTTTATGTCTGAAGATATTGCACGTATAGCAGTAACCTTGAAAAGACTGAATCATTCTACCAGTATTGAATCTATTCATCATTATCTGAATTCTACACTCAGTAGCTCTATGTCAACTTATTTCAAGAAAAGCATTATCCAACAAGGAATCCAACATTTTGATTCATTCTACTTCTACATTTTGTTTCCCTATGACCAAATTTATTGCATAAAAAACAAATTCCTTTAAAAGATGGGTACCTTTGAGCATTAGATTGTCTGATAGGAATCCTTCCAGTATTGCTTCTGTGGTTCTTGATCTACCTTCCATTTCTTTGAGTCTTCCTTTGATTGCCCACTTTGTTAGGAGTTTGATTTTCCTTTGAGCTTTGTCCATCTTCAAGTCCCAAACCACTTTTATCCTTAGAGGTTTATAAAAATAAATCAATTCATCAAGCATTGTGGTGCTTGCTTTGAATTTATCCTCATGATCTTTTTCCTTTACTAAGTCAGATCTTAGTGTTTCCACTTCTTGTTCAAGCTTTGTGCATTCATCAATTTTTCTTTAGATTTCGACTTTTTGATATTCTTCAATTCTTTTCTTCCACTTTTATCTTTAGTCTGGTGATTTCCTCATTTTCCTTTTCCAACTGATCACTGACTTCTTTATGCCTTTGTTTGAATTTCTTGATTTGTTCTCTTAATTTTTTTATGCATTCATTTGCTTCTTTTAAGTTTTCCTTCAGATATTCTTTCTGATTTTCACTTTTGTCTAGATCTTCAAGAGCATCATGGAGTTCCTCAGATGCTAAAATCTCTTCCAGAGGAACATGATACTTTTTGTCAGCCATGTGTTGAAACTTCAAGATCTTCCTTAAGCTGTTAAGCTTTTCAAAAGAAACCAAGCCTTGATACCAATTGTTGAACACACAAAATACTAAGAGGGGGGGGGGTGAATCAATATTCTACTAAACCATTTGATTGCTAACCATCCAGTTATTAAAACATATCTAGCTGCAATTGTAAGTAAAAACATGGAAGGGAACATAACATCACACAACTCATAGACACCAAGATTTTTACGTGGAAAACCCAAAATGGGGAAAAACATGGTGAGGATTAACTCACAATATATTATAATTGGTCATAAAATATTATAGGGCACACTGCCAGGACACACTATCCTTGAAAGGATCACAATCAGAGTACAAAAAGATATGGCTTACCGCCAGATTACAAAAAGATATGGCTCAATGCCAGGAATATGAAATGAATGGAATGCACCTTCTGAGTGCTGAGTACAGTTCCAATTAAGCTCTAGAAGATACAAAATCTTGCACTAGATTGTAGGTATACAACAACTATTAACAACTACCAATGACTTCACACCATATCACTCTGTCACACATCTCGCATCATCACCTCTTATCATCTCTATCTCTATGTATCTACATGTACATCTATATATATATATATCTGTTCAATACAAGGATGTTTCATATATACATGGTTACATATTCATACATCAATTAGGTCAGCCTAATTAGATGTAAGCATACTTAACTCAAAATATCTTTTCGGCTTCAAAACAAAAACTTCTTTGATGTTCTAAAAAAATATGCAAGAAATGATTTAGGTCGGACCGGACCTAAAAAGGAACTCTTTAAACCTCCATGAAGTGTGCACTACATGTTCAAGTCAACCAGAAGGAGATCATACCAAAAATTGAAAGCTGAACTTTTGACATTTTTAACTTTCAACTCATTTGACCTAGATTGCTGAATTCTTGACCAAAGTTGCATCTAAGACCCTTGAATAACATATCAAAATCATATGAGCTAATATTCTACTTAGAGTGATTCTGGGCCAAATTACCATATCAATGTAGCACAAACATAGTTTACTGGATGGGCAGACAATTAGTCACCAAACAATGTTGGCATCAATGACAAAAAACTAGAGGTCTCCTTCATTCTTCCAACATTAAGCATATTCTCATATTTTTCACATGATTCCATGGAAATATGTATGGATGATTATACCACTTATGAGAAATATTGTGAGGAAGCATTAAATAATTTGGAGAAAGTCCTTCAAAGGTGTTAGGATCAAAACTTCACTTTAAGTCATGAGAAATGCTTCATGATGATGACTGAATAGTAGTCTTGGGATACTTTGTGTCTAGTAAAGGAATTTAGGTAGATCCAAAGAAAATTGAGGTAATTTCCACTCTACCTATTTCCCAAAAGAAGAAAGATGTTAGAAGTTTCCTTGGCCATGCAAGATATTACATGAGGATTATCAGTAAAATAACAACCCCATTGTTTGTTTTATCTAAAGACATTGAATTTGATTGGACCCTTGCTTGCAAAGAAAATTTTGAAGCCCTCAAAACAAATCTTACAAGGACCCCTATTTTGAGAGGCCTTAACTGGACAATTCCTTTCCATATACATATTGATGCTTCTGACTTTACCATAGGTGTTGATCTGGGACAAAAAGAAGGAAATTTAGAGTATGCAATCTACTATATCAGTAAAAACCTTTAGGTTGTTGAGCTTAACTATACAGTTACTAAGAAATAAATGTTAGTAGTGGTATATGCAATTAACAAGTTTAGACATTACATCACTAGATACTCTGCTTTTATTCATACAAATCATACAACCATAAGATATTTTATGAACAAACTAGTGGTTGGATGAAGGATTGTTAGATGGATGTTGTTAATGCAGGAATTTGATATCACCATTATGGAAAAGCTAGGAAAAGCTAATGCAGTAGCTGATTTCCTTTCAAGGTTACAAATTAAATCAATAGAAGTAGTGGATGACTCCTTTTCAGATGAGCACTTTTTTTTCCCTCTTTGTGCAAACACCTTGGTATGCAAATATAGCTAATTATTTGGTTGCAGGGAAAACACCACCACATCTCACCTAGATAAAGACACAATCTAGTAGAACACAACTTCCCTTATTCATGGGTTGTTGATTATCTCTTTTATATAGGGCCAAATAACATATTGAGAAGATGTATGAGGGAGGATGAGGTATATGACATCATTAAGGCTTGCCATCATGAGCCTTTGGGAGGTCACTTTGTATCCAAAATGACAACTTAACAAATTTTAACCATTGGTTACTACTGGCCTACATTTCACAAATATGCAGTCAAATATACTAGGAGATATGATAGATGCTAGAGGATGGGAATACCTACTAGGAGTGATGAAATTCCTCTCCAACCACAATTGGTCATTACACAATTTGACAAATGGGGATTGGATTTCATTGGTCTAATAGCTCCAACATCTAATAACAAAAAATAAATTTTAACTTGCATTGACTATATCACAAAGTGGGTGGAGGTGAAAGAACTACAATTTGCAAGGGATGGTAATGCTGCCAAATTCCTTTATGAAGAAAACTTCACTAGGTACTATGCGCCTAGGGAAATAGTCATAGACCAAGGATCTCACTTTAATTCTGATTTGTTTGACAAGCTAGTTAAAGAATATGAAATTAGGCATCAAAAGTCAACCCCCTACCATCCACAGGCCAATGGACAAGTAGAAGTTAGAAACATAGAGATAGAAGGTATTATAACCAAGAAAAATCAACTACATAGGAAGGAATGGGCAACAAGACTCCTTGAAGTAGTCTGGGCATATAAGACAACCTAGAAGACAATAACATGGTTTACACCATATGAATTAATGTATGGGAAAAGGTTGTCCTTCCAATTGAGTTTGAGCATAAAACACTCTAGAAAATAATAGAACTTGGAATGGACCTATCAGAAGCATAGAAGGAAAGAATATACAGTTTGAACGCTTTAGATGAAATAAGGATGGAAGCCATTCACCATACAAAAATTGTGTAGAAGCAAAGAATTTGATGGCATGATCAGTTCATTAAAACTAAGAAATTCAATGCAGGTGATTGGGCATTGCTTTATGATTCCCAGTATAAATATCACAAAGGGAAACTGCAAACAAGGTGGCTTGGATCGTATGAAATCAAACCTGTTTTTCAAAATGGAGCAGTTCAGTTAACTACCATAGACTCAATAAAATTCTCATTATTAGTCAATTTCCATAGACTCAAGCTCTAAAAAATGCCAATGAAAGAAAAGGAGTATTTATAGAATCTACAACGATTGTTCAATCCAAAATTACATGCCAAGCCTGTAGACAAGACTGAAAAATCAAGTAATACATCCGTAGAGGAGCCACCCAACTCACCTACTGATGTATCCTAGATATAGATTCTTATAGTAACCTATCACATGCACACACATGGACTATATACCATCACCAACAATTATTCTTGTATGTGCACAACATCAATCATAGGACTTGTAGCAATAGCCCTAAGTCACATTAATAAAAAAGGACTTGTTCTTTTTCTCCGTAGTTCACCTACCTCCAACTCACTACAACTACACACACAACCACTAGCACTCATAGTTATATATCACCTCTTTCATCCCGACGTGCAACAACGCCATGCCACCACGCGTATCATGCAGTATCACATCCCATAATTAATAGTTTTGTACTTACTGCAACTTTCCTTTCAAACATTCAAACTTCTTGGGCACATGCACACATCACAACGAGCTCCTTTTTTAGCATGTTTTCCCATAGTACTTAAAAAATAATTACCATCATTTCAAATCCTTTTCCCCGTAGTTGCATGACGAAACTCACTTCCACTCACATTCACCACTTTTCCATCACTGCAACATCACAAGTAATTTTCTTGTTATTTACTATAATTGATATTAAATTCTACTGATTCTCATTAAACTTCAAAATCATGCACAAAATTAAGTTTATTACATCAAATATCTCCAATTATTTGAAAAATCTATCTTCTTCGTCCTTTTTGTACTTGCTATTTGAGGAAAAATAGCCAGATTAAGTTGTGGGGGGGAGGAAAAGGTTCAGTTTGTCACTTCTAATTTTCATTTCCCATTTTCTCATTTTTCAAGAGCTAAGAGAATTGCATACAATTCTCAGTTCTTTTCATTAGCCATAAATAAATTGCCATAAGAAATTGCAGAGCATAGAGAAACATAGACAAGGTGACATTCAAAAAGCCTAGCATTCAAAGAAATAACAAGCTGCAAGCAAAATTTATAAAGAATGCAGAAATGGGAGGTGACATTATTAGGAGAGAACCAACAACACGCAATTTAATATTGGAAGATCAACTATGTCTTCCAATTTTTTAACAAGATGGGTGGTTGGATTATTTTCTTTGTTTAAACGAATACAATGAAGTTATGAAAATAATTTTCCAATGCACTACAAAATCATGAGGCTACAATCAAAGGGTCCAAAAATCCTTCAAGAATTAGATAAAAAATTTCCAAAATATGAGAGATATGCATTTCACAAAATGACCTCCAAAATTGAATTGACAAGTTTGAGCGTGCCTCAGAACCCAATAGATCAGTCGATCGAAGATAGCCTTGGTTCCCTGTTTCAGCCATCATCCTTGAAGAGGATGAGTATATGATTTTCACACCCTATCAGTGTTGTCAATATGGTTGGTTTGGTTCGTCAGTGTTATTGTGGTCTTGCTTTTCGGCCTCGCTTTGTGGTCAAGTATTGATTGGTATTTAGTTCATTTGATTTAAATTTGTTTGATAAATGTTTTTGATTAATTGTCGCATTAAAGTAAATGATTAAGTTAAAAAGATATTTTTGATGAGTAAAAAAAAATGCTTACATATAATTATAGTTATGATCAAATAAATTATAATGTAAAGTTGAAATTAATAAATAAAATATTATAAATTTGATTATTAAGTTTAAATAAATTAGAATATGTCTTGTTTAATAAATATAAATAATTTTAGTAAACAATAAATATAAAATTAAATGTTTTGCATGCAACAACATGCACTCTAAAACAGTTATTAAAATTGGTTATTTAAAAAAGAAAAGAAAAGACAATTGGAATTAAATCTTGAAAGAGAGCCTTGTTTTGTTCCCATGAATATTTTTATTGTTTTGGGGATTTTCATTTTGTTTTGGCTGGAAGAGTAAATTACCTGGAAATTTCAAGTACTGTTGATTTTGAGATGGAATTCTGTAAAAAATGTTTGGGATTTTTGAAGAGATTGGAGTTGAAAGCTGGTAATTCGGAGCTTGACATCGAATCTCCAGCCTTATCAAGCGAGTGAATCCAGGTTCCATTGCTTTCTAAATATTATCTTTGTTTTTTTTGAAAAAAATGCTTGAATATTTTTGCTGTTGGAAACAAAACATTTCTTTGTTAATTTGATTTCTAATTGAAACAATTAATAAATGTAATTTCTGAATATTTCCACATTTCTCTCAGAAAATCATTTTATGTTTATCTTGCAACCATTGCATTCCATCAGATAGCACCAATTTTACACCCGCCATTTACATTTGCTTGAAAGTTTCTTAAGTTTTTTTTTATAAATTCATTTTGAGCATAATTTGTAGTCTTGCGTCCCCCACAGCCGAATACATTTACTTAAAAGTTTCTGAAGCCTTTTTTAACAATCTAATTTGTGCATTTCAGTAGTCACTTCGTTCTATGAGATGATTTCTACTTGAGGCATGCATACAAGGATACATGCACCCTTCTTTGCTTCTAATTTTCGCATGCATGTTACCATGGCATTGGATTTACTAGTCGATTACATTTGCATTGAAAGCTTTTAAGGCCTTCCCTTAAAATTTATTGCACAGCCATGCTATCGCCATTTCATGAGACAAACCTGTTGTTGATGCCTCCTGTCAAATGACTCCAATCACTTGGTTGAACGCCCTCCTCTTGTTCACCGACCTTGCTATGAGAGACGATTTAAATCAATGTTTCCCTTCCTCTGCTATCTGGCCACCTATGCGTGCCTTAGTATTTGGTCTGTATTTTCCTTGTAAATTGTATATGGCGACTTTATATACTAGGGTTTTTATTTTATTTCCTGCGTATCATATTTAATACTGAAGGTTTCAATTCATATCGAATAGTTATTGCATGTTTAGTGTATGACACTATGTACTGTGATGTAATAATATTATGTTTAGTATTCGATACCCTTCATTGTGTTCTATTTCAATAAGTATATAGTATGATTGGCATTCGATATTTACATTTTATATCTAGAATATTCGATAGGTGTGTTTTATGCTGGTAAGTGATGAATATATATAATGTGTTTGGAATTCACTAAAACACAGTATGTTGGTAATTCGATTTATATATAAATATGTTATATATTCGATAAAATATATACATATATATAAATATATATATGTATATATATATATATATATGTATGTTTATATAGGTATGGATATGTAAGCCATTTTATAATTTATTATATTGTATTACAAACAACATTCTGATTATAATATATACATATACATATACATATATATATATGCTAAAATACGTATACATATATATATGTATACATATATATATATATATATTAGGGTTTTAGTAAGAGAATGTTTGTGCCTTGTAACTAATTGATTATGTCAATCAAGTGAATTTGGAGATTAAATAAGGAAAATTGCTTTACTCATATAATTGAATAATTTGTTTAAATAAAGGAATTAAAGTATCCTTTAAATACTATTTAATGAATGCTCATTACTTCCTTAACTATTTATAAAATCATTGAGTGATTGGTTATTTAGAATAATTGATATTGTGGTAAATGATCAATTTAAGTGAATTATGTGGTTAAGTCAAAGAGTCACATGGGTTGTGGAAACAATGTATTTTGTGGTTGAATAATTGGATTGGTTGCTTGCATTGAATGTTATGTTGTTTATTGTAAAGTGGGGTGTTTTTGGTGATTGTTTAAAAGAGGGTGTCATTGTGTTAAATTGTTAAGGTTAGCTTCTAGAGGCTTAGGAGGGAGTGTTTTTGCATAGATGGTTTTATGTTGGTTTCACTTTGGAAGTAGTTTGGAAATGTTTTGTGTGTGTGCAAGAAGGCCCATGCCTTGCACTGTATATTGATTCTTGTGATTATGTTTAGTGTGAAAAATGGTCAATGACTTGCTTGTTTGCATAGGGTTTACTAGTTGCAAGTAGGGGGAGTGGCTCTCAATGGGGGCCAAAACCCAAAGTGGTTTCCAGGACAACCCATTGGAGAGTTTCTTAATCCAGTGATAACCTTAATAATGAATTAGGGGGATGGGTAGATTTCACATTAAACAAGATAATGGATGCCCCACCTATGCCTGTAGTGCTCGTTTATGCTAAGGATGGGTTGAGAAGGCATGGTTGGAAAGATCAATTTCCTTGTCCTCACAAAAGGAATGTTGGTTCCGCATGTGCCACCCTATGGGGCCGGGACCTGGTGAGAGGTTTACCAGGACAACCATAGATGGTGGCTAGGGTCTAGTGAGATACTTCTAGGACAACCCATGTCAGGACCATGTGATGACACTCTTCCCTATTGCAATCTAGCATTCCCTAGTTATGTTTTTCCCTTTTGTTATGTGTATGCCTCTAGAAGCGATGTAAGTGTTATATGTGATGTGGGTATTGCTAGTAGTGTTGTGTGGGAGTTATGTATAACCCTTGTTTATGTTAGCCCATTGTCTTCTTGATTGATTGTTTGTGGTGGGACCTTGTGTTATCTCCTAGCACGGGGGGTGGAACTTAGGGTTCCACATGGTTGGGAGGTTGGTTCTTTTTTCTCCATTGGGTACTCTTGCGGCTTGTTCGTGTGCATGGAGATTGTTCTTGATGCTATGGACTCCAAATCTAGATTATATTCTAGTTCGTGAAGAAAACCTTTATGTATATCCATTGTCAGTTGTATCTCTTATTGTACTTCAAATGTAATCTTCTGAATTGTACTCAAGGAAGCATTGTTGTAAACTTTGTAATGTTGTAACAGATAGTGATGAAATATCTTGTAATGGAAATTGTTAAGTGATGTATTTTGCATATGATAGTTATTTGAAATGATCTTAAATGTTATTTATCTGATGACATTATGGACTATGGAAATGGAGTGCACAACTTCCCTTATCCACACCTAAAAGGGGAATGAAGGAAGAGGAATCCAATTTCACAAAGTTCACACTCAATAACAAATCCTTGAGATTCCAATGCAAGAGAGATTGAAATATATCAAAGGAGATTTTTCTTAAGGCTGGAAATTGATAAATAATATTAACTAATAATGCAAAACTAAGGAAATGCAAAATGTTTGAAAACACATTGTGATATGCAAAATGACCTAAATATGTGAACAAACTGTAACAAAAATTAATGAGACTGAAGATGTGCACCTAGAAATTGGAAAGTGATGGAGGGGAGCTTTAGAATCCTACAAAATTCACTATTGAAGCCCACTGGGACTCATACACCAAGCTAGGCGACTTAGTCCTATTTCGGGAAGATTTTGCCGGAATAGGTTTCAGACAATTGGGTACTCAGAACTACAAAATCTCTATTTTGGGCCTGGTAGTGGGACTCATACGCCACTGACGGTGACTTAGTCCACTTCCAAATTTTGAGAAAATAAAAAGTGCAATATGTAGCTCTTGGTTTGCACTTCAGCTCCTGACAGGTTTCCGGATCTGAAAATGCATAATTTGACCTGTAGGCGTTCTCCATGCTTCTTTTAAGGCTTTGATCACTTTGAATGACTTTGAAAAATTGTTGACAACTTTTCACACCTTGCTCTTTGAAAAATATGCAAACAAGACTTGAAAAACACATGCAAAGAGGGGGACAAATTGTTGAGGGTTAGTGAATAGGAGTTTGCCTTGGTCAAATCCTGGTTTGGTAATTAAAACCTTGAAAATGAAATGAAATAAAAAGAGAATGATGATTGAACAACATGCAATGCTACAACTCACCAAACTCTTGAAGTAGAAATCTGAAGATATGCAAGTAGAAGCTCCAATGGATGTAGACTTGAGAATGCTTGAAAATTCCTAGAATGCTTGAGTGAATGATTGATAATTGCTTGAATGATTAAGTGAATGAATGGGGGGTGAAATGAGAGGAAAAACCCTATATTTATACACAATTATGAAATATTTCCTAAAAATACCACATCACAGGCTGACCTTAGGTCTTAGAAAATAATAAACCGCCAGAAATTTGAAATTATTTTGATTTTTGAGCCAAAGGGGACTCATTCGCCCCTAGTGGTGAATGGGCCCCACTTAGGAATTTTAAGTGGGTGTCAGAAATAAAGTGTATTAAATGATGTTTATCAGGATTATTTTCAAAAATACACTTAAGTAAGGCTTGTAAGTGTAAAATGGGGCCAATTAAAGCATAAAAAAGGGTTAAATTATTGGTGACAATCCTAGAAAAGCACAAAATTTTGTTACAACACTTTACAACACTTTGAAATAAGGCTTGGTAGGTGACAAAAAGAGTTTGTTTAGGTGAATTATAATAATAAGACCCTAGAAAAGTGTGAAAGTGTGTTACAACACTTTACAACACTTAAGTAAGGTACCACTTGAATTATTTTAATTTGCTAGGGACCAAGACCTAATGTGAATGTGTTATCCACATTACAACATTAAATCAAGGAACAATTAAGCCAAAGTCATAAGGAGGACCCAAATGAGACAAAAAAGTAGAAGGGTTACTTTTTTGGTGTCCTCATTTAGCCCCCACTTTAGTGAGAGGATGAACCTATTTCAAACTCTTACTAAAGTAGACCAATGCACAATCAAGAGGGGTTACCATGAACCAATGCTAGAAAGATGGGACAACAACAATCAAGAGGGGTGATCAAGCCCCTAGGATCAAGATATCATGACAAACCAACATAAGCGCAAAGGGAACATGCATGATATCAAGGAAAATGACAAGGTACAAGCACATAATGCCAAAGATGAAGGTGAGAAGGAAAAAGAAAGAATGAATCAGATCAAGCTTTGATCATTTTTCCATCCTGATGTGGTTCAGATCTAGGTTGTTTGTCTAGAAAACACATACTCACTTTGAGGCAATGAAACTCATGGCTATCTGTTGGGTGAGAAGGCCTAAAAGGTGAGAAACATACACTAATGGCTAGTATGCACTCACACACACATAGGTGGCTATGGGGAAATTCATGCCTCAGAATGGGCTTCCTACTCAACCATACCAAAGTTATATCTCCGAATAACTTTAATAAGGCATCACAAAAGAAAATGATCTTTTCGAGCTTCATGAGACAAGAAAAAATTTGTATGCTTGGAGCTCATGAACAAACGCGATGGCACCACAGACATGCAAGATGTGTTATGCAAGGTGACCATATAACAAATGAAAAATGAAACATGTAAAGGATTTTCAAAGGAGTATTGCTTAGTTCATGCGAGGTCTTTAACTTAGGGAACATTGTGTCTAATTTCTCCAAGAGAGGACCAATCAAAGAATAGAAAATTCACAACTTAGGGGATGCAGTGCATCGCATCAAGCCACCAAGAGGAATGTAATATGCTAAGATAGATCACACTCATGAAGGACAACACACCCAATGTCATCCAAAAAGCGACAAAACACATCATATGAAGTAAGAAGGCTGCAATAAGAACCAAGAAAAATGAAAATGCAAAAGAATAATGCCAATAAATGCCCCCACTTTAAAGGAATTGCTACACCATCATTGTGAGAAATTGCTTCAAAGTAGCAAATGAAAAATGCTATGAAAGAAGACATGAGAGCCAACTTGGAAAGCCCTATGCCAAGTCATATGTTTCTGAATTGAGCTACATCATGAATAAGTATGTCACATGTGAGTCAATTTAAGGCATGTAGTCCACATCCCGAGCTTTCTCTTATATGTTCATGAAAGGTTAACAACTAGACAAAAGAGACAACGGAAAGTGACGTACGAGGACAAGGCTAACTAACCCCTTGCCCCCACTTAGTGCAGGACAAAGGTGAGCCGAATAGGATGAAAGTATGTATCAGTTAGAGGAATTAGGTGCTTCAACACAAGGAAGAGCACCACACTCATTGAGATGTTGAATTGTATTGTTTAAAGTCTTAGGTGAAAATGGAGAGAAGGGAGGTAACCCTAAATATTTTTTGAAAGAGTATGATATGTCGGTTTGCTTCGTGTGTTCATTATATCCATAACAATCATCCAAGTTAGATGAAGGGGGTTTATGCTTCTGAGAAGGATGGGTTTTTTTTACAAGAACACAAATTCTTTTTAATGTTATGTGTCGTCTCCCCATGATAGATGGGAGTTAGATAGCCCCCATCACTATCATAGGTTAATGTTGTTGATGTAGTAACAAGTTGAGCATATAAAACACAAGGTTGTTTTGGTTTAGGTTGTGATATTTCAAACTCTCCCCTAAAGGAAGGTGTGAAACCCCAATCGCTACTAGAACTTGTGTCTAAAAATGAATCATTTGTATATGACTCTTTTGACCATGAGGGTGAGATTTTGGAAATTTTAGTGAAAGAAGGTGTGGAATTTGATGACCCTCAATTATCACGAAAGATTTTTGTTGCGGGTGAAGAATTAGCATCAACTTGTATAGGTTCAAGTTTTGATCTAGGAATGAAAGTATTAGGGGAGTTGGAAATGTTGTGATTAGTTGATTCATAGCTTCATTCATTTGCATCAATTGTGTATATCTCGTTATTGTACTCAAATTTCATTGTACGATGAAGGGTAGATGGAACTCCTTTCATAGCATGAATCCATGGTCTCCCTAGGAGAATATTATATGGAAGGGGTCCTTGCATGATATGGATAGAGGTAGGAAACACTACAGGTCCAACCTCAATAGGTAATGTGATCATCCCTAGTGGTTTCCCATTAACATGGTCAAAGCCACAAATATGAACATCATTAAGTTGAATGAGATTTTTTTCCATGAAAATTTTGTTTAGGAGGTCCATGCTACAAACATTAATTTCTGCTCCATTGTCAATGAGAGTGTGTCTAACTAAGGTTTCATTAATGATCACCTTTATCATCAAGGGATCATTCTTGTTTTGAATCTCAAGCGAGGGTAATTCATGTTTAGGGAATGTGATTTCTGATTGGGTGACTTGCATGGGATGAGAGGAGGATGTTACATTATTCAATTTTATGTAAGATTGGATCTCCTCCTGCTTTATTTGCAACATTTCTTGAAATAGAAACTTGAATGTAGGTGATAGTTGAATAAGTTTCCATATAGATATATTAGCAGGAGTCCTTTTGAGGTCGTCAACACTAGGTATGCTAGGTTGAAAAAAAGGTAATGGTGTGGGAGTGATGTGTGGTCCTCTATATGTTTGAGTCACTAAGTTACAACTTAGCTACTGCAAAACATTATTACGATTAGATTGCATCATGGGTTTCAAGAAATCTCTTAGTTTTTTGTGTGATTCACTAGTGGGAGGGGACTTAGGAAGCTCACTAATTAAAGGAGATCCCACTTGTGTCATCATAACTTCAAGAATCTTGTCTTTATTTGCATGAATTATTAGTGAAGGGGGTTCTAATGTCACTTTATTATCTTCACCTAGGGAAGGTTTAGTGTTTGAAGGATATGTGTCAATGTTCACATTTTCTTGCACCATGATATTCTCCCTAGGAGGAGATTTTTTAGGAGAACTACAAGAAAAATGTTCTGGACATTCAAAGGTTGGTTCTTGTAAAAGGACTTCATCGCAAGTAGGGGAATGATCAATGGTTGAATTTTCTTTCTCAATAAGGGTTTTTCTAGGTGAAGGGGGACAACTAAGATTCTCATGACCGTCATCGATTGTGTTTTCTAATATCAAAGTATCTTCTTCACAACTAGCACAACTAGGAGAGATACTAGGAGAAGAACAAATGTTATTGTCATGATTACCTATGGTTGTGTTGTCTTGTTTATCAATATCATGTCCACTAAGAGAAGAGGAGAGAAACAACTAGGATTCTCAAAACTCTCATTGATTGGTTCTTCTAACACCAAAATATCTTCTTCACGAGGAGAGATATTAGGAGAAGAACAAATATGATCATTAGGAATGTCCAAGGTTGTTTTCTTTTGCACTAAAACACTCTGATAGGGAGAGGATATGAATTTTTTCTTAGAATTCCTAGATATGTAAGACATGAACATTTTTTGAATAAAAATGAAAAGCACTTGTAACCATTTCATGCAATGTTTCAGCAATGTAAATAATGTATATCCAAAGATACAAAACACTTTTATCCAATGTATGCAAAGCTTTAAGAATGCAAACAATGTATATCCCAAAATAAAAAAAGCACTTTTATCAAACTTATGCAATGTTTTATGAATGTAAGCATTGTATATGCAAAAGTGAAAAGTAATTTTATCCATGTGATGCAAAGTTTTAGAAATGTGAGCATTTTTAGATCTAATGATGCTTGTAATTGAAATGTTTTCAAAAATGACTACCCTAAATTGATGTTTTTGACCTAGATGCATAAAACAAATGTTCCCAAAACTTTCTAGACTTATATTATATGATACTAGGGGGATTAGGAAGCACAAAAAAAATGAGGTTTCTGACATTGTAATAGATGGTTAAAAATTTGGAATGGGACTAATTTGCCCAGAATGGCGAATGAGTCCAAGTAAGGGTTTTTTTTCAATTTTTTAAAAAAATTTCAATTGGTTTTGATGGATTTGATGTTGGATGACCTGAAGGATAAATGTAAATGCAGATTTTATATGACTTTTAATGATTTGAGATGTAAAAATTTAAACTATATGCACTTTCACTAATGCAAAATTTTAAAACCCTAGAATGCAAATTAACTAATGCAAAATGTAATGCAATGTTAATGCAAGATAATTCTAGGATAATGATGGACTCCAAAATTAGAAAAGAAAGTATTGTAAAGGCAGTTCACCAAAATTTGGACTATGGAAATGGAGTGCACAACTTCCCTTATCCACACCTAAAAGGGGAATGAAGGAAGAGGAATCCGATTTCACAAAGTTCACACTCAAGAACAAATCCTTGAGATTCCAATGCAAGAGAGATTGAAATTTTCAAAGGATATTATTCATAAGGCTAGAAATTGATAAATAAGATTAAATAATAATGCAAAACTAAGGAAATGCAAATTTTTTGAAAACACACTGTGATATGCAAAATGACCTAAATATGCAAACAAACTGTAACAAAAAATAATGAGACTGAAGATGTGCACCTGGAAACTAGAAAGTGATGGAGGAGCTATGGAATCCTAAAGAATTCACTATTGAAGTCCACTGGGACTCATACGCCAAGTTGGGCAATTTAGTCATGTTTTGGGAAGATTTTGTTGGAACAGGTTTCAGACATCTGGGTACTCAGAACTGCAAAATATCTATTTTGGGCCTAGAAGTGGGACTCATACGCCATTGATGGAAACTTAGTCCACTTCTAGATTTTGGAAAAATAAAAAGTGCAATCTGTAGCTCCTGGTCCGCACTTCAACTCTCGATAGGTTTCCAGATCCAAAACTACAAAATTTAATCTGTAGGTGTCCTCCAAGCTTATTTTAAGGCTTTGATCACTTTGAATGACTTTGAAAAATTGTTGACAACTTTTCACACCTTTCTCTTTGACAAATTTGCAAACAAGACCTACAAAACACATGCAAAGAGGGGGACAAATTGTTGAGGGTTAGTGAATAGGGGTTTACCTTGGTCAAACCCCAGTTCGGTAATTAAAATATTGAAAATGAAATGAAATGAAAAGAGAATGATGAATGAACAACATGCAATGCTACAACTCACCAAACTCTTGAAGTAGAAATATGAAGATATACAAGTAGAAGCTCCAATGGATGTAGACTTGAGAATGCTTGAAAATGCCTAGAATGCTTGAGTGAATGATTGAAAATTGATTGAATGATTAAGTGAATGAATAGGGGGTGAAATGAGAGGAAAAATCCTATATTTATACACAATTATGAAATATTTCCCGAAAATACCACATCATAGGCCAACCTTAGGTCTTAGAAAATAATAAACCACCATAAATTTGAAATTATTTTGATTTTTGAGCCAAAGGGGACTCATTCGCCCCTAGTGGCGAATGGATCCCACTTAGGCATTTTAAGTGGGTGTCAGAAATTAAGTGTATTAAATGATGTTTATCAGGATTATTTTCACAAATACACTTAAGTAAGGCTTGTGAGTGTAAAATGGGGCCAATTAAAGCATAAGAAAGGGTTAAATTATTGGTGACAAGCCTAGAAAAGCATGAAAGTTTGTTACAACACTTTAAAACACATTGAAATGAGGCTTGGTAGGTGATAAAAAGAGGTTGTTTAGGTGAATTATAATAATAAGACCCTAGAAAGTGTGAAAGTGTGTTATAACACTTTACAACACTTAAGGAAGGTACCACTTGAATTCTTTTAATTTGCTAGGGCCCAAAACCCAATGTGAATGTGTTATCCACATTACAACATTAAATCAAGGCACAGTTAAACCAAAGTCACAAGGAGGACCTAAATGAGATAGAAAAAGTAGAAGGGTTACTTTTTCAATGTCCACAAACATGATATGGAAGTGGTTAATGCAGGATCTTATAATGTTGTGATTTAAAATGAAATTTGCTTGTTAGTTAACTCATGTTATCATTCTAGTTAATGAAATGATTCTTGTTTGATAGTTATGTTAGTAGTGTAGTCATGGAACCTTAGAGGACTTAGGTTTAGATTACAAGATTATCTTATGTTATGCAATCTATTGTGTATCTCATTTTTAAAAACAAATTGTTCCATTATTAAGTCTTGTAACGCGTGTTGTCCTCTGGGGTTTTGTGGCGGGGCATTACACTTTGAGGGAGATACCTCTAATAGTCTTCAATAAGAACATAATACTCAACATGATGATAATAACCCATTTATACCTCCTATATATAACATATTTATGCCTAGAAGATATCACCTAGGATGACCTAGATAACTTTATATAAGCCTTAGGCCAACCTAAATAACTAAATAATAGTATAATAAATTAATGACTTAATTAATAGATAAGGTAGCCACAAGTTGACTACTCATAACACTATACACACTATAGTGGTAGGGGCATAAAACTCAAGCTCCAAGAGGGTTGTTGTATATCAGAATAACTTATTCATTCTAATACAATTCAATGCTATATATCCAAGTAATCCACACTTTTTAAATGTTTTTCTACATAAATGTCATGTTTTGTTTTATAGTAATGTATTTTTATTTTTCAACAATGTGATAATATTTATTTTATTTTTATTTTAAAAATCTTTTATTTCTTCAAATGTGAAATTGTCTACAAATTACACGTGAATGTCTTCATTTCCTGTCATGTAAGTTTCTATTGGTGTTTGTCTTGTTTTGTTTGCTTAATCTATAGGTTTGTTCATATGTTTCACATGTATCTCTTTCTTTGTCTTGTGAAGAGATCTATGACTATTCTTTTTGGAGGCAATTATGATTTGAAAAATTTGATAGATTGAACATGTTCATTGTTTCATATGCATTGTATTAATTTATAAATATTAATCTTTGTTGGTTTGTTTATGATAATTATTTTCTTATTATGAATTATGATTGGTAATTTGAATTATATTCTCCATTCAATTTACTTTATAACAATATAAATTATAATTATTCTAGAAGAAACAATATTGTATAATTTTGTGAGGTTAGTTGGTAGTGCAAAACTCCTTCATACATATACTAGTGCTTGATACCCATACTCTTAGTTTCATTTGTATAATGTAAGATAACTACTGAAATAAAAAATATCATCCTTCAAGTCCACTTTGTAACGCTCCCACCGAGAACCCTATAGGACAAAACCTAAACAACGAAAAAATGGAATTTTTTTTTTTAAAGTACAACATAACATAAGATGTAAATTAACATACATTACATGTAATGCAATTATATCAATGTAATAACAACCATGTCCTCTGGTGTACACGTGACAACATTACTAAACATGAACCCACTTCTTAATGATACTTAACGAATCTCAAGATTACATTGTGAACCCATAATATAGAATAAGTAAACAAATGTGCATACATCCATAAATGAACACGTAACATAATCAAGTGTACATATATATACATTACAATGATCAATCAGAGTGACCAAGTACAACACAGTTATGATATGAAATTACATCGTTCAAGGATTACATCAATACAATGGTACTTCCCAACATGAATGGGAATAGTACAATAACATGAAATAATACAACTAAGAAGAATGAGTTCCAACACCAAGACAAGATCCAACTCTGGTACATCCCTGGAGTTTCTGCATGAGGGACCACTCTGCACATCTGGAACTTCGGATGGGGAACCCAATGGGGTGCTTAGCACATTCCACCCGACTGTGTGTGGACCCAAAAGCCCACCCCCCATCCTAGGAGTTGACAAGAAAGATCCTCAACCACAAAGTCAAGCAAACCAATGTCAACCAAGACTCCAAAACAAAGGTAGCAGCAACAAAAGACAACAATCCCATAACATTGCCAACACATAACCACAACAAAAATAATGAAAAGTCCAACAAGAACCAATTACCAATATTACAGATCAACACTAAATAACTATAAGAGGTGCCATCAACAATAGGATCCAAAGCCTTCAAATGAGATCACAATATCAAACAACAATAAATATCAAAGACACCTTTCATTATCATCAATAAAGTTTCCATGAGGCATATATGCAACACTAAATGGGTATGTGCAGGATCATGGTATCCCAAAAAGTGGCAATATTTGTAGGGTATGTGGCTGACGACTTTTTTTTCACCCAAAATTAATGAAACGAAAAGGGTTTTTAGAGGATATTTTCAGATTTCCAAAAATATAAATTATGATTTAATTTGAATTTAATAAATAATTATTATTCATTTTCTATTAGAATTACGACTAAAGTCATGATCGATAGGCTGATTGGAAAACATCTATAACTTTCAAACGGTATCATATTTTTTGAATCCAAAACATGCATCACATTCTATGCTTTACATAATATAGGATTAAAAAAAGAAAAATTAAATTTCATGAATTTTTGACCAAGTTAAGGTGGTCAGACAGACAGAAGTTTTTATATTTTCTAAAAGTTGTAATAAAAAAAATTCATATTTACTTGGAAAAAAATTACAAAAAATATGCATCACATCACATGAGTCCTCTACTTATATAAAATATTACAAAAAAATATTATCATTTTATTATGGTTAGGAAGTGGTCAGACACACCTACTTCTTATTTTTTCCCTGAAATTTAAGTACTCTGCATTGAAATTTCAAATTTTCACCAAATAGATTTTATTTATTTTTAAATAAACCTAGTATTTTAGAAACTACATTCAATTTTCTACAAATTGTATTCTTACATATTTTTGAAATAATATAGATAACTTATTCAAATATTTACGTCAAGTTGCCTAACACTGATTTTTCTGAATTTTTTGCCACTTAAGGGCCTGTTTGGCATACCATGATCCTGCACATGCCCAAATGATAGAAAGGAGGCTTTAGCAACAAACATCAAGAAACAATTGCCTCAACAAACATAAGATACAACATGATGCAGGAGCATCCAGTGGTGTAAGGGCAATCTTGCATCACCCAAAAATAGCTAAATTTCAAGTTTCTTGGTTTTTAGATGTTTTTACATTTTTGGATACCCTTTTCATCATAATGAAATTCCCAATTTATAGTTTTTATTTTCTATTCCTGGGTTGAAAGATATTGCAGTTTTAGTTTCCCAGATTTGCACTTGAAAATCTTCTGAGTTAGATTTGAGGCACTTAGAGTTCCCGGAACGGTCCCAAAACTTGCCAAAATCAGCGTAGCAAATTTCAAGCGTGTTATTAACTTCGAGACCTTTCCAACGGTTCAAACGGTTTGCGAATCAGAGTCCCGGATCAAAAGTTATGGCCCCGAGAAGTGGGTGCACTTTCTAGAAGATACAATTGCAAATGCTCTTTTGAAATTTGAACTTCATGTTGTAAATTTTTGGCGCGAAACCGCCTAAACTCAAATTTGAATGTTGTTTTGGCTCCAAACTAATGAGGAGCTCTATTTATGGGCAGGTTTCTAATTTTTGGGTAACTTTTTGGGGGACGAGCTCGCATATTGTGAAAGGGTTATTCTGTAGCTTTCTGTAACTTGCATGTGTTGTAGAACTTGGGGATTGAGATCCTCTGCATGTAAGAAGCTCCATTTTCTGAATAATAAAATTATTCTCTTGTTTGTGGGTTATTTTCTGTGTCTCGGGCTGTGCCCTCATCACAACCGCTTCTAGAGGAAAACAAAAACAATCACAAGGGATACTACGAGAGAGTGTCATCGCATGACCCTATCATGGGTTATCTTGGCTGCCTCTCACTAGGCACTAATCCCATAGGGTGACACGTGTGGGACCACTAGCCTCTCATGAGGATGAGGCAACAATATTGTCAACACGACCTTCTTAGCCCACCCTTAGTCTGTGAAAGCACTAACGGCGTGGACGAGACAACTTGCTTATCTTTAGTTAATGTACTCCTACCCAAACCCACTAGTTAATTTTATTAGGTTTTCACTTATATAACCAAATCTTTCATGGGTTATCTAGGCTACCCCTTTGTGCGCCCTCCCCCACGAAGAGCCACTCTCCCTAATAGCTTCAAAATAAAACTCACAACAACCAGGGCTGTACCAAACATTAAAGACACAAAGCTAGTGCACGTGCGAGGCATGAACCATCTCACCCAAGAATCACAATGAAGGAAAAATAACAACATAAGGTAGCACCCACAAGAATCAAAACAAAGGTTAGATCATGAAATTCTGACAACACAATTTCCCACTGCCTCTGGAAGCCTACTAAACAAACTTCCCTTGACTCCAACAGGGAAAGTCTCAATGCTATGAGTTCCCACAAGACTAAATACGAAAGCACATAAAATTGAAATTGATTCAATGGAAAAAAAAGATCACATTTAGCAAGGAAACATAAACACCCTACTTAATCCTCATATCTCAATCAAGTAATGCGCTAAAATCCAACATACTCCATCACAAATTCAATAGATAAGATCTCCTCAAATCAAAACAACCCAAGAGGAAGACATTAATAAATAAGAACGAAACCATAAAGATCAACCCTTAAATGCACAAATTCAATCCATTTATCAATCGTAAAGAATAGTAGACAGTTAATTGCATCCTATTAATTTGTCCCTTATGAATTCATTTAAGAACTTGTATAAACATATTTACTACAAGTAACTAAGTAAACATTATAACATGAAATCAATGTCTAATATCAATCCAACTATTAACTAATTAAGAACCAAGGCGTCTTTCAAGGATAATGTATTTCATTTATTTAAATACCAAAACATTAACTTCACAAAACAAAAGAAAGGAACTTCAAGAACATATAAATCATCAATTACATTTTACCTGGGTTTAGTAGGAAGACATCTAAAATTATTAAAGGAATTATTTAAACATACTCTTTAATCTTCTCAGTACATATTTTGACTTCCCAAGATTGCGTTTTATTCTAAATCATAATTCACACTTATAGACAACGAATTTACAATTTCAAAGAACATTCTAAACAATCAATTTACATTTTATTTTTATATTGATTATAAAGTCTTTTAATATAGTTAACGAGCTTATAAGAACACATTTTATTAGTATCACACTTCACATTCCCCTCAACAAATTTACTCTTAATGTTACATCCCTAACTTTAACTCTGTTTTACTTTTTACTTTTGAAGTAATTAGTAGATGATTACACATGATTCAATGATTAGATGTTTAGGAAAAATGTCTGGAAAAATCAATATTTTCTTGAGTTACGTTTATTTCACTAAAATTTTCATGTGTTTAAAAGCTGTCAAGATGTGATGACTTCATGAGGATTATGAAATTATTATTAATACACTAATCTTTAGTCGGTGATGGAAAATTGCATTCAGGAATCAGGTTTCCATCCTCCGAGAAAGGGAGGGAGAGCATCATTGGAGAGAAGGGTATAGATACAAGGAATATAACAGGTTGTCACCATCTTAAGTCTTGTGTTGGTGTTAATTAGCAAACCTAGTTGAGTCAAGTAAGTGGTACTCAACCTTTGAGTGTAAGTCAATATTTCTTGTCGACAATTGTCGATTTATGTTAAGGAAAGTTTGACTGTCGATAAATATTAGTCGATAGTCATTAGTTCTCATGTGTTTGGATTGGTTATACTCGAAAGAGAGTATATATATATATATATATATATATATATATATATATATATATATGAATATGCTAGTGGTTTAGCTATAGTTTTGGTATTGCTTGGTTGAAATACCAATATATTAATTTATTTATATGTTTGATTTTGATGTTCTGCAAGATTGTGAGGGGGAGAGTACCTCGACCCCATTCACACATCTTGTCGGATAATGTATAACGACGTCCGTTAGTATGCATTGTTTATGCAACATTTAATTGACATATGTATTTACATGTTTAACATGATCTATTAGGATATTTTGTACCTAATAGGAGAAAATGGAGGATTAAAGGGGAGTGGTCAAAAGGATCCACTACTCCACTTCTTGCTTGCGAGAAAAACTTGTTTCAAGGCAAAGACTTTGCCTATGTATCCGCGGCATGATGGAGATACCTGTAAAAGAAAACAGTAATTTGAACTGACTTATAGGATGAAGATTAAGATATATATATATATATATATATATATATATATATATATATATATATATATATATATATATATATATATATATATATATATATATATATGTATATATGATTGTTGTGTGCAAGGTCGACCCTTGTGTTATATGTTAGAAGTTGTGATTTACAAAATAAGTATATACTTCACCACTAAAGGTTTGGAGAATGAATAATATCCATGCTTGGAAGGATATCGCTTATTATTTTAGCAAAATCTCTAACACTTATCAATTCGTACCCATGATGGCATGATCAATGATTGGTTGTTGTCACTCGCTGAGTCACCCACGCGTGCTAGAGTGTTGTTGCAACCGCCAGTAGTGGCCTTAACTATCAATCAAGAAACTGTTATGTAGGGTTGGAGGCGTCAAGAGAATGGATAGTTTTTTAACTATCTCGGTATGGTGTGTGGAGGGGGAAGCAGAGGGCAGCAAAGAGTCCTTGGCCTGTTCATGGACAAGAGCTTTTGCAAGAAATAAATTTAAAGCAATATGCTTGTGATAGTAAGACAACGGGTTAATGAGGCTCTCACACTTTTGGAGGCGGCAAAAATTGGCTACAGACTGGGGAAGGAAGATGTCATCGCCCTCAAGGATGGGACTGGTCGAGGGAATGGGGGCTCGTTGTGAAAGATATTACCACAATAGTAGAAGAGATTAAGAAGGGAGAAAGGAAGGTGGCCTCTGGTGGGGGAAAGTCTATATGGGAGGTTGTGCTCTCACTATGCTACGAAGAAGATACAGGGTAAGCAAGAACATGGAATCGAACGGGGAAAGATTGCATTCAAAGACTTCATTCAGGTAGAATGAAAGTTTGTAAGAACATTGTCTTTCATTTGTTTACATTCTAATTTTGTATCAACTGCGTCGAGCCTTTCATAGGAAATTTATTGTATTAAGTTTCATGGAAACATTTTTATTTGTAGAGGCTTGAGGTTGATAAGGCCAAGTCACATAGTGCCACATATTTACTGTGTTTAAGCTTGAGGCTTGAGACCGAGCTTCAATACTTATACCTTGTACGGTCCATGCTAATAACTCGCGACCACAAAAGTCAAACTATATTGTAATGTATGATGTGCTATGTTTGTGGTTCTAGACCACAAAGGCCGGGCCTTACACATAGAAACCCATACTGTAACCGTGGCTTGAGGTCATCATGGTTGGGCCCCGCATAAACCCCAATGTATATATACGTCGAATAACGATGTGGAAGTGATTAAAAAAGGGGTTAAGACTCATATAATGAGTCGAGCTTGAGGTATTCAAGGCATAAGAAGTGTTGAACAATAATGTTTATTACTTATTAGTGGTTACAGTCTGCATATACTAACATATCCATCATGATTGTGCGGATGGCCAATACGGCCTTAAATCAAAACTATGCTGCAACACTCAAATCAAATGTTGATTCAATTTGCATGAAAACCTATTGTGGGTAAATAAGGGTTATAAAACAAATATAACCTTAATGGGGATAGTGTTTATCACCCAAAGCTCATAAGGTTAATTAGAGCTATTCACCATTATGAAACCATTCTTTTTGGTTAAGGAAAGGTATTCCTTGAGTAATTAGAATATGATTCTAACTTACATGATACATTAAATTGATGTTGCGGGCCATGAAAGGCCTAGGGTGGTGAATATGGTTCACTTTATGATATAAATTGATAGAGGAACAAGGTGACATGGAGTCACTAGTTCCTTGTCATGAAAGTAACCCATTGAGTCATAAACCAGCTTATGACGGGACTTTAGTGTCCAAGCATGGATGATGAATCAAATTGATTCCACTTTTTACTTGACCTAGAGAGAAAGGTCAATATGAATTTACTGTAGGACATGACAACTTATAAATCAGGTCAGCGTGGTGGACATACAACAATGTTCATTGTGCAAAGTATATGTATGTAAATCTTTGGCCAAAGTAATGCATCTGTCTGCATGCATTGTTGGTCCACAATGTTCTAGATGGATTAGTGTCTCATTTGTGTCATACATAGTTAGAGTGGATCTATAGTTGCGTGACCGTGAGACATTATGAAGGACACAACACCAAATACTCTGATGGCTAATCTAAGGGTTCCTAATATCTAACTTTGAGCATTATGGAATGATAGTATTCTTTTAGATATTATATTAGTAAGGAAATACCTCAAATACTATGCTTATTTATGTTATGTGAAATTTGAACTTGAGCAATGCCATGTGGTCTAGGAAAGACTAGAAGCATTTTGTTCATACGTTTTGTTACACTTAAGTTATTACCTTTGGGAAACAAAGAAGTTGTTATTTCCATGTAATGGGTTAAGAGAGCTAAGCCCTGGTATTGAAACAAGGAGGATATAGGAAATCTATAACTCTTGTGCTAGATATGACATTGTAGGTATATATATTGATTGACAGTGTAAGGTCGAGAAAACAATATTTGATCGAAAGTGAAAGGTTGAGAAAACCATTGAACAAGACAGGAAGAGTCTTAGTAACACTTTAAGAGATTCTTTGATAATGTTGAAACTCGATTTAACGCATCAAGATGTTGTGTATTGAATCTTGAGAGTAAAATGACAAGAAGTCATAAACCCTAGATATTGCAAGGATGCAATAAGGGACTTTTAAAAGGTTTGCAATACCTAAATTTTTACATTGAATGAATATCCTAGATTAAGGATTAGATCTAAGTCAAATGGGCTAGAATGGATTGTCTATACAGACTAGTTTGTGTCTAGAGTACCAAATAAAGTAAGTAAACTATAGGATGAGACAGTTCCAAGACGAGTCAAAGGTGTGTGTCTAGATGGCATGACCAATCTGAATGATCACACTCAACTAGAAGGGATCTAGAGTTGTATGGCCAATTGAGTTTTGTAGGACACATCCCTACGACTCAGATGGAGAAACTTGACAGTTCCTTATATCTATACTCTTCAAGAAGGGCCGGGTCACTTCCAGTTAGGAAGTGTGCGGGGGACCAGTTGAGTCCGTGGTTGGAGGAAAAGCACTCGGATGATGCTCTCCCTCTGTAGCAGTAGACTCTCTAAGGCTTGCGAAGATAGAGATCAACATTCCAGATGTGGTGAACTCCATGTTTTGGCTTATGACAGTCAAAACCTATGAGGTAAAACTATTCTTTATGCTAAGTGTATCTTATGTGATATAAATGAATATTGTAAGGAATTATCTTGATTCTAGTTATGATTACATGTGAATTCAAGTTTGAATTTTAACTGGAAAAGTTATACTTTATTCTTGTGCTTATGCAAATGATTAAAAAAAAAATTCTCTCATGTTTACTAAGTTTATTTACCTTCTAGTAAATTCTTGAGTTTACTTGTGTATTAAGAGGATGGATGTTACTTATGGTATCAGAGCAAACCGGGTTCAACACATGGACCTATGAGCTCATTACGAGAAAACTTGTTAAACATTAGTAGATTGGCTAAGGCTAAAGCTTGTTGATGCCAGAATGCATAAGGAAAAACCAAGGAAATTGTCTGGAAGACTAGCTCCCCAACATTTACCCAAGTCAATGGCTTAGAGAAGGCCAATGGAGGAGTTAAAAACTCCAAGAGAAAAACCATTCCATTTAGGTTGTATATTGAAATATTTTGAGACTCTGACTAGAAAGGTAAAACCTTAGTCCTTAGTCAGTTACTAATCAGACTAAGAGCTCGGGTAGAGCAGTGTCTGTATGAATTTAATGCTACTCTTCTTTTTCAAGAATTTAAGAATGGAAGGGCTCGAAAGTAATCAACCAGGTGCTGGAGCATCTAATCATTGGAAATCCTTGAAACTATACCAACGACACCTAGATAAGATGGGTTTTAGTCTAAGTTTTAGATGGCTTGGGAATGAGCCAAGTGGAATAAATGGTTCAATAAGGATGAGTAGTGCCATACTGGCATTAAAAAAAAAAGGTTGAGAACTAGGTACTTTCCTTTTGGTTGAGCTAGAAAGTACAACCACAATGGTGAATGTAATCATCATCGAGATATTTAGTCAAATTGTTAAAGTTTAACAAGTAACCTATTTAGTGAAGTAAGGAATAGAGTTTTAATGCGAAATGAAGAAAATAAGTTTGTATTCCTATTGTATCCTCGTATAAAATGATCTTAGGATATCATCTGACAGGTGAATGATAGATACTCCAAGAAATAGGAGTGAATCTGATATAACCTTTTCACTTGCAAAATTTTTGAGCATGATGAAAGTCTTAAGGGACTTATTTGTTGATGCACTTGTAACCCAATCTCTAACCCATTGTAAGCTTTTGGAAAATCCGAATACAGTGCAGCGATCTACTCCCTTGTAGTGACTAAGTCCAGTCATGTGGTGCATTAATAGTGTTCTTCTGGATTTTGATACTTGGATTTTTGATGAAATTCCTTTTTAATACTAGAAAGGATTGTCATCGTTTTATTTCTTTACTTGAAAGGTTCTAGCCACCGAATTTTGAAGATTGTTTATCTTATGGCCAATAGGTCAAAATTTGATTTATTGTTGGAAAAGAGCTCATTCGATGATTTATTGTTGAAATTAAAATTGCTTATTATTTGATGTTGAGTTAAGTTTTGTGGTGGCTATACAAGAACTTTTTGGTTGTTCATTGTGTTTGATGTAATGTTCTTTTCTATCATGTCCTGGATGGGCCTCTAATGGTTTGTGTAAGGGAGTAAATTGTAAAATGCACCGGGTAAGTCCTTAGCTTTACAGATGAAAGAAACCTTGTGTGGAAAGGAATTGGTTCCTAATCCCTTTAGGGTTATATAATTAATATGTAAGCTATCTGAAGGAGGTCTTATGCAGATATCACTTTTGAACCTTGTGTTATGGTATGTGGGTGAAGAGATAGTCCAGTAAGCCCAAGTAAATAGTCTCTCCAAGTCGAGCAGGGTGGTGAACCATTACTACGTGGATTGAAAAGCGTATGTATATTAAACTATGGCCATAGTGAGTGTTGTTGCCACTACGTGCACTCGTCAGTTCACAATACTCTAGACACTTAGCTAACCAGAATTGTTGTACTTAGTAGGAGGGTATCCTTAGTAGTGCGACAAATTTGGTTAAGTGGGGGTACACACCAGAGCTCAGATGGAAACTGTGAGGGTTTCCAACACAACCTTTCATTGAAAAGTAGGACTGCTTCCAGTTAGGAAGTGTGCAGAGGAACTGCTTAAGTCCGTGGTTGAAAAGGGAAAAAAAATAGCCAGGTGATGCTTTCCCTCTTTTCAGTGGCATGCCGAGTCTTGGAGGACAGATGAACTAGAAATGGAATTTTGATCCTTTCTCTTGTATTTACTTATCAATTTATTATAATGATGTATGAAATAAATGAAATTGATACTTGATGAAAAACCTTTTCAGCTAGAAAGGCGAAGGTTGATGTTACTCTTTGTATCTTACATGAGGAATAGTGGTACCTTACCTGCTTAATGTTGTTAACCTTTGGTAAAGTTCTCTTCGTAAACCTGTGTTGAAAATAGTTGATTGCTACATGTAGAAAGAGACATCCACCATTTATGGTGTTTGATATAACTTCTCTAATTCTGCTAACAAGGTGACTTCATTTGAGACGTTGGACAGGAAAAGAGGTCGAACTCCTATAAGCTAGGTAAGCTAGAAGATAGGATTAACATTAGTCCCGAAATGTTGTAAGAAATGGATAAACAAATCAAATTGATCAAAGAGATTGGTGAAAGCTGATAATAGATAGAAAAGCTAAGTAAATTCCAACCGTACACTAACACAATTCTTGACTAGAGAAGAAAAGTTTCATAAAGTAAGGAATGTTTTCCAAACTAGCTCCTAGAAATAAAGTAATCTTCAAAATTCTTGAAGTTATCAATTCGATTGATCACATAATTATTCTATTCTCAGCTATTACCAGGAGGTAAAATGCTTTATATGAATTCCATTTGAAAGTATATAACAGATGATAATTATATTCTCAGAATGCTTTACAGGTACAGAGCCAGGGAGTCGTCATGATCAAGCTTCTTAAAATGCAAGGTCCAGTGGGACCGGTATCGAAAGGGTAAAATGCCATGGAAAGTTTACCATGATTTTATATCAAATATTTTCTAAATTTCTTACGCTTTTACAGGATAAACAAAATATTTATCTTAATAAGATTTCTGATGCATTGGATCATCGAGGACGACGACTCTTACGGGGAGAGATATGTTACATCCCTAAATTTAACTCTGTTTTACTTTTTACTTTTGAAGTAATTAGTAGATGATTACGCATGATTCAATGATTAGATGTTTAGGAAAAATGTCTGGAAAAATCAATGTTTTCTTGAGTTACGTTTATTTCACTAAAATTTTCATGTGTTTAAAAGTTGTCAAGAAGTGATGACTTCATGAGGATTATGAAATGATTATTAATACACTAATCTTTAGTCAGTGATGGAAAATTGCATTTAGGAATCAAGTTTCCACCCTCCGAGAAAGGGAGGGAGAGCATCATTGGAGAGAAGGGTATAGATACAAGGAATATAATAGGTTGTTGCTATCTTAAGTCTTGTGTTGGTGTTAATTAGCAAACCTAGTTGAGTCAAGTAAGTGGTACTCAACCTTTGAGTGTAAGTCAATATTTCTTGTCGACAATTATCGATTTATGTTAAGGAAAGTTTGACTGTCGATAAAGATTAGTCGATAGTCATTAGTTCCCATGTGTTTGGATTGGTTATACTCGAAAGAGAGTATATATATATATATGAATATGCTAGTGGTTTAGCTATAGTTTTGGTATTGCTTGGTCGAAATACCAATATATTAATCTATTTATATGTTTGATTTTGATGTTCCGCAAGTTTGTGAGGGGGAGAGTACCTCGATTCCATTCACACATCTTGTCGGATAATGTATAACGACGTCCGTTAGTATGCATTTTTTATGCAACATTTAATTGACATATGTATTTACATGTTTAACATGATCTATTAGGATATTTTGTACCTAATAGGAGAAAATGGAGGATTAAAGGGGAGTGGTCAAAAGGACCCACTACTCCACTTCTTGCTTGCGAGCAAAACTTGTTTTAAGGCAAAGACTTTGCCTATGTATCCGCGGCATGGTGGAGATACCTGTAAAAGAAAACAGTAATTTGAAATGACTTATAGGATGAAGATTAAGATATATATATGATTGTTGTGTGCAAGGTCGACCCTTGTGTTATATGTTAGAAGTTGTGATTTACAAAATAAGTATATACTTCACCACTAAAGGTTTGGAGAATGAATAATATCCATGCTTGGAAGGATATCGCTTATTATTTTAGCGAAATCTCTAACACTTATCAATTCATACCCATGATGGCATGATCAATGATTGGTCGTTGTCACTCGCTAAGTCACCCACGCGTGTTGGAGTGTTGTTGCAACCGCCAGTAGTGGCCTTAACTATCAATCAAGAAACAATTATGTAGGGGTGGAGGCGTCAAGAGAATGGATAGTTTTTTAACTATCTCGGTACGGTGTGTAGAGGGGGAAGGAGAGGGCAGCAAAGAGTCTTTGGCCTGTTCATGGACATGAGCTTTTGCAAGAAATAAGTTTAAAGCAATATGCTTGTGATAGTAAGACAACGGGTTAATGGGGCTCTCACACTTTTGGAGGCGGCGACAATTGGCTACAGACTGGGGAAGGAAGACGTCATCGCCCTCAAGGATGGGACTGGTCGAGGGAATGAGGGCTCGTTGTGAAAGATATTACCACAATATTAGAAGAGATTAAGAAGGGAGAAAGGAAGGTGGCCTCTGGTGGGGGAAAGTCTATATGGGAGGTTGTGCTCTCACTATGCTAGGAAGAAGATACAGGGTAAGCAAGAAAATGGAATCGAACGGGGAAAGATTGCATTCAAAGACTTCATTTAGGTAGAATGAAAGTTTGTAAGAACATTGTCTTTCATTTGTTTGCATTTTAATTTTGTATCAACTGCGTCGAGCCTTTCATAGAAAATTTATTGTATTAAGTTTCATGGAAACATTCTTATTTGTAGAGACTTGAGGTTGATAAGGCCGAGTCGCATAGTGCCACATATTTACTGTGTTTAAGCTTGAGGCTTGAGACCGAGCTTCAATACTTATACCTTGTACCCATGCTAATAACTTGCGACCACAAAAGTCAAACTATATTGTAATGTATGATGTGCTATATTTGTGGTTCTAGACCACAAAGGCCGGGCCTTACACATAGAAACCCATACTGTAACCGTGGCTTGAGGCCATCATGGTTGGGCCCCGCATAAACCCCAATGTATATATACGTCGAGTAACGATGTGGCAGGGATAAAAAAAGGGGTTAAGACTCATATAATGAGTCGAGCTTGAGGTATTCAACGCATAAGAAGTGCCAAACAATAATGTTTATTACTTATTAGTGGTTACGATCTACATATACTAACATATCCATCATGACTGTACGGATGGCCGATACGGCCTTAAATCAAAACTGTGCTGCAACACTCAAATCAAATGTTGATTCAATTTGCATGAAAATTGATTATGGGTAAATAAGGGTTATAAAACAAATATAACCTTAATGGGGATAGTGTTTATCACCCAAAGCTCATAAGGTTAATTAGAGCTATTCACCATTATGAAACCATTCTTTTTGGTTAAGGAAAGGTATTCCTTGAGTAATTAGAATATGATTCTAACGTACATGATACATTAAATTGATGTTGTGAGCCATGAAAGGCCTAGGGTGGTGAATATGGTTCACTTTATGATATAAATTGATAGAGGAACAAGGTGATGTGGAGTCACTAGTTCCTTGTCACAAAAGTAGCCCATTGAGTCATAAACCAGCTAATGATGGGACTTTAGTGTCCAAGCATGGACGATGAATCGAATTGATTCCACTTTTTACTTGACCTAGAGAGAAAGGTCAATATGAATATACTGTAGGACATGGCAACTTATAAATCGGGTTAGCGTGGTGGACATACAACAATGTTCATTGTGAAAAGTATATGTATGTAAATCTTTGGCCAAAGTAATGCATCTGTCTGCATGCATTGTTGGTCCACAATGTTCTTGATGGATTAGTGTCTCCAATTGTGTCATACATAGTTAGAGTGGATCTATAGTTGTGTGACCGTGAGACATTAGGAAGGACGCAACACCAGATACTCTGATGGCTAATCTAAGGGTTCCTAATATCTAACCTTGAGCATTATGGAATGATAGTATTCTTTTAGATATTATATTAGTAAGGAAATACCTCGAATACTATGCTTATTTATGTTACGTGAAATTTGAACTTGAGCAATGCCATGTGGTCTAGGAAAGACTAGAAGCATTTTGTTCGTACGTTTTGTTACACTTAAGTTATTACCTTTGGGAAACAAAGAAGTTGTTATTTCCATGTAATGGGTTAAGAGAAGCTAAGCCCTGGTATTGAAACAAGGAGGATATAGGAAATCTATAACTCTTGTGCCAGATATGACATTGTAGGTATATATATTGATTGACAGTGTAAGGTCGAGAAAACCATATTTGATCGACAGTGAAAGGTTGAGAAAACCATTGAACAAGATAGGAAGAGTCTTAGTAACACTTTAAGAGATTCCTTGATAATGTTGAAACTCGATTTAATGCATCAAGCTGTTGTGTATTGAATCTTGAGAGTAAAATGACAAGAAGTCATAAACCTTAGATATTGCAAGGATGCAATAAGGGACTTTTAGAAGGTTTGAAATACCTAAATTTTTACATTAAATGAATATCCTAGATTAATGATTAGATCTAAGTCAAATGGGCTAGAATGGATTGTCTATACAGACTAGTTTGTGTCTAGAGTACCAAATAAAGTAAGTAAACTAGAGGATGAGATAGTTCCAAGATGAGTCAAAGGTGTGTGTCTAGATGGCATGACCAATCTGAATGATCATACTCAGCTAGAAGGGATCTAGAGTTGTATGGTCGATTGAGTTTTGTAGGACACATCCCTAGGACTTAGATGGAGAAACTTTACAGTTCCTTATATCTATACTCTTCAAGAAGGGCCGGGTCACTTCCAGTTAGGAAGTGTGCGGGGGACCACTTGAGTCTATGGTTGGAGGAAAAGAACTCAGATGATGCTCTCCCTCTGTAGCAGTAGACTCTCTGAGGCTTGTGAAGATAGAGATCAACATTCCAGATGTGGTGAACTCTATGTTGTGGCTTACGATAGTCAAAACCTATGAGGTAAAACTATTCTTTATGCTAAGTGTATCTTATGTGATATAAATGAGTATTGTAAGGAATTACCTTGATTCTATTTATGATTACACGTGAATTCAAGTTTGAATTTTAACTGGAAAAGTTATACTTTATTCTTGTGCTTATGCAAATGATTAAAAAAAAAAATTCTCTATCATGTTTACTAAGTTTATTTACCTTCTAGGAAATTCCCTAGTTTACTTGTGTATTAAGAGGATGGATGTTACACTTAATTATGCTCCCGCTACACATATATGTCTATACCTATATCTATTTTTATATATACATATTTATATCTTAATATTGAAATTACAACTTAACATGATCTAATATCGATATTCCAAATTACTAATTGGCATAATAAATTTCCAATATAACCAAAGTTTACATTCATATATTCTCATACATATATAATTATATACATTCAATCAAATAGATTGAGTTGCAGTTCTAACAATGTAAAATAAGATATTAAAAGATAATCACTAATTTTGAAAGCAACATATAACAATATATCTGCATACATATATATATATATACCAAATTAAATCAATAATCAAATGCCATATGAACAACTCAAATGTAACTTTAAGGAACTACTGATTCACAATTCTTTTTCCTCTATTTTAACTTCTCAATATATTCTGCTTACAAGACCATTTATTGAAAGGAAAATGTTTTCAAATAACTAAATTCCTAGTGAATTTCCAACATCCATCATTTAAGTTTTATTTAACATATGCACATATACATATATATATTTCAAAAGCCAACCAAAAGTGCAAACTATCGAAATAAATTCTTATACCCCAACCTACGCATTTTGATTAGATTCCGAGCACAACATAAACCCTTCGGTAACCATTCCCTAAACAGTACATCAAATATAAATATATACAAGATTATATGACTATGTTCCAAGACACATATAATCCATTTCCATGTAACAAAACCAATATAATTTTGTGTGCTCTAAGTTCAATGAATGATCGGATGGATGCCCCTACGAGCCGATATGATGGTAAATATATGTGGTTCAGTCATAAATGAAAAAGAGGAAATAAAAGAGATATAGTTTTAAGAGAACATGGACGCTGTCCTTAAAAGACATACATTACAATCCCTATCTGTCACAAGCTATTTTCTTTTGAGAACATGTAATCACACTTCTGAAGATTACGAAGAGGGATGGCGAAGGTGATCCTCGATGAAGAAAGTCTGTGGAGGGAGGTAGATAGCTTGTATTCCTGTTGCGTAAGCCGTTAATGCTTATTAAGCAGTGTGATATGAGAAATACAAAGGAACATTTTGAAAATGGATATCAACTCTATCCGGTAACTGAAGAGTCTCTATGCTTGGGCGAAATGAGTGCAGAGTATGCACAAGATAGATTTTGCAAGGTAGCGCTCCAAATCCTTCAATTTATAAAGCACTGCGAAACACGTCTTAACATTGTAAGCTTTGCTTATGTTCTAGGCGCACACAGTCACGCAGGTTTGGCAGATGAGGGTTGCGCATGCCTCACACATCAGTAACCCTTATTGCAATACATCTATAGTTGGTCATTAGGTGTGCATGGTTAACCTTCATGCCGCGCTGGTTATCTTGGGGGACACCCTACGCCTTATAACTAGAGATTCAACCAATATAGACAAAGCAATTAATCTGGTGGGAAGAACGATTATGGAAAAAGCAATTATTCTGATGAGAAAGAACAAATACAGAAAAAGCATATCCGTTACAAGATTTCATGCATAAAAAAAAAGTTATCGGATCCTCACGTTTGGCGACAGAGATCTGAGAGATGTGAACCATTTCCATCATTTAAATAGAGACCATGATCTTGCAAAGAAATAATGGTGATGCTAAATGAAACAATTTGAAAATATGCTTGCACAACAATAACACGCACTACATCACACGTCCAAAATTAACGATGGGACATTCAACAAGCATCACCGCGGGGAATGATTGACATGAATGATAGCCCAAGTGCCCAACTAGACGAAGATGAAAATGTGGAAGCCTAGACATGCAATTTCAAGGTTTGGGAGAGGTTGCGGTCAAACACAGAAAGGTTTCGAAACCTGTCCTATCCACCGCTCGAACAGAGTCAATTCGAGCCCATGGAACAGGATAAAGGCTTCCTTCGATCTCAAGGAATGAAACTCTGATAATTTGAATGCGAAAAAGACATTGATGGAATCACAAGACGAAGATATGAGATTTGAATGATTTATTGTATCACTGACAAATGTTTGATGATCTGATTGGGTTGGATTATTCAATATGAAATGTAACATTTAAGAGAAAGCTTGGACAATACCTTGTAACCGCTAAACAGTCATATGCGAAATCTGCTATGAAGCTAGCATTCTTAAAAGACATTAAATAACTATTAACTGACACAATTTACAAACGAGCCGCAGAGGTTGCTGAAATAACTCGAGCCAACTCCAGGGTCTCCCAGGCGTGTCCCCTTTAATGTCAATTCCAAACGCTCCCCTCCTGATGCGATGATTATTGAGAGTCTTGAGCAGCACGAGTTGAATCTCCTTTTTAGTGACATCTTCTTGCAGAGAAAGATTAGTCTTTTCCCAAAATATTCAATCCAATAACCTTCTTTTTTTTTACCAAATGAGCTTGCGGACAAAATTTTCATTCTTCGAACACTCTCCCTTCAATAATCCCAAATTAGCTCTATCAAGCCAGCGATGAGTTTTGGGAAACACAAAAATCAATAAAATTAGCAAGTCAGCCGTTCAAATCCAGTTTTGAGTTGAGCACGCTTTTAACTCTTACCCTCTTTTCTTGCCTTTACACTTCAGTTTGAAAATATTATTCATTTTATCAAATTTAAAATTAAATTACTTTCCATTTAATAAATTAATATTTAGTGACAAGATTATTTACCCTTATCTATTTTAATCACGTCATTAAGATAATTATCTTTTCTCCATCTTTTCTATTTTTACTTGTTTTAACTTCAGTTCCAAATCTTATCTTCAAGATTTATTTGAAATCACATTGTTTTATCATATTTAAATAATTATCTTTACCCATAATAAATTATTAATTACAATACTTTTTACAATAAAAATCAATTTGTTTATAAATGATAACTATTTATTCTATATTCCATAGACTTAATTTATTTAATTATTATCTTAATTTTCCGAATTCATATAAGTTACCTTGTAGGCAAATTTTAATTTAATTCCCTGATTAACAAAACCCTTATGTTTACCACACAAATCAATGACACCGTAAACAATGAAGCACAAATAAATACTTACACCAATATCTAGAAATGCCACAATGGAGGGGCACTACACACTTTGCTTGTATGGAATTCTAATTTTTGTGATTTATGTTAGCTAGTTTGCCACACTAAGGTAAAAGTACAAACTTGTCTCACATTTTTATAAAGGAAATAATGACCAACACAAATTTAATTTTTCAACTTGGAGTGTATAAAAGTGGTCTTAATGTTCTGAAATTTAAAAATGAAATAAACTAATGAAATGCAAAACTCTTGATAAATTTTATTCTTATAATTTAAAATAAAAATAAAATTGATTTTGATATATTTTTTTACTAATTTGATAAAAAAAAATTAATGAAAAATTATGAAAAAGTGAGGTCAATGGGATGTCATAAAAAGAAGAAGAGAAAATTGTTTTTTTCTCAAATAGATAATTTTAGTATTTAGTGCAAGGAAAAAAATAATTTTTTTTTCTTACATTTTAAAGTCAAACTTCACCAAAACGGTATAGATTTCATGTGATGTAAACTTTTGTCCTATTTTTTTCATTTTTATAAAATAAATTGTACACTTTTGGAGAGGATTCTCTCCTCTAGTGTATCATATTTTTTTCAAAATAAAATAAAATGTTATACTATTTTATTTTTCTAAATAACAAGTTATATTTGATTATAACAACTTGCTTGCAATTTTTTAGAAAATTGTTGAAAGGGGGGAGTTGCTCTCGACTAAGATGCCACATAGATGATTTTGTTAAAAAACCTTCTTGACTAAAACTATTTCAATTGAAAAGGTTTCAATCAAAACTCACATTAAAAAATTCAGCTAACACGTATCCATATAATTTTTTAATTCAACTTTATATTCAAGCAAGTGAAAAAGATATAAAAGGAGTTCTTTCGATGAAAGAGACTCCAAATTTTTTAGGTATGATTTTTTTCACAAAGTTAATATAAAATTTCCATTTTTTAAAGAGTTAGCAATCATATAGTACTTAACATTCTTATATTAGGTTCTAAGGACAAAGAAGACTTGACCATTCTCTAAAATAGACATATCCAGTTATTTATACTTAAAAATGGTGTTGTACTACACCATCTAACAAAACCCAAATAGTTTAAGGAACTTGTCAAATAATAATCTCTTCATGACCATCATCTTTTATCTATTGAACCACACAGACTACTTGATGCAACTTAGTTGGAATCTATCATTGACATCAATAAGAATTTGTTGGTTCAACCTCTATATGGTATCAATAAGGATAAGTCTATAGAACACCTATCACAATGTTCTAAGTATCCTTCCCTCTACCTATTTTCCTTCATTGGTAATATATTATTAAAAAACCCATCATTGTTGCTAATGATAAACCTAAATAATGTGGTATATATAAAAGTTTTGATAAGCCCATGTAAAGTAGAGATAAGTCCCTAATCTTAACCTATTTATCCTATCTACAAATATATGTAAATTATTAAACATATGAGAAAGCATGCATCTACCACATTTGAATAGCCTCTAATGCTTCTCAATATCACAACAAACCTAATAAATCTAATAGGATATATAAAAACCCTTAATGTCAAGGAAGAATGTACATATTAGCAATAACAAACACTTGTGCACAAGATGCATCACTAAGGATAGTCTCACTATATAGAACTCTTATTGTAATTATATCTAGGTCAACCCCTGCATTACTAGTATGATTTCCTATCTGAACTACTAAGTGGTATGATGATTCTCAACTTGTCTCCCCTTCACTAGGAGGTGCACTGTCTACCAAAAATCCTCCAAAGGAATTATAATCTCACTAGTGGAAAAACTAAAAGTGTTGGTATCAAAATCCAACTAGTGGGAAAATGAAAAGTGTTGATATCAAAATCCAATCTCTCATCTAAGACAATTAATATTTAAGTGTCATAAACCAAATGTGGAAACATGTATATATATATATATGTCAAAACCCAACCACCTCTAAAAGAGTAGTAAATTTTTTTGGGTGGCAATGAGTGCATACTTCTAATTAGTTGTTTATGTAATCTCTCATGAATCCCCATCTCCATATTCCATCATAGAAGTAAAGAAAATATACAATTAATCCATTATAATAAACAATCAATAAAAAAAAAAAAATTCACAAAAAATAGAAACTTTAACTATTTAGCATTGGTCCCATGGGTTTAAATTAAGCTCATAATTTGGTCCCATGCCCATGGTTTGATCTTGTGGGTTGATTCTAAGCTTATAAATTTAAACATATAGGTTATTCCAAATGATTATTTAATAAGTGCACACTTTTTTATGTAAGCATAATTTTTGCAACACATAAATCATCTCAATTTTATTACATCTCATATCATGATATATTCCCATGTACACACTCATATAGTGCCAAGATGTAATGTGCATAAATAATTTTAGTAGAGTAGATTTGTGCAATTCTACACAAGAATTAATTACAAGTTTTACACAACTCAATATAGTACAATTTCATGAATACTCTTCAATCATGCTAAATAGAGCTTCATTGGAAGATTCTATAAGAATAATTCAAATCCTTTAAAACTACAAAGCTACTATTATCAACATTAATGGATGGTATGCATCTATTGTATATGAAGCCTCAACAATATTTTCCCACTTAAGGATCTAGTCCAAGTTCTTAAAGTATTAAACTCAAATGGAAGAAGACTTGTACCCTAGGATAAAATGCCTCACAAAACATGGCAATGCACATGATTACATATAAACTACAATTTATAAGGATAAAATGCAAAGTAGCAAAAAACCTATGATAAAAATATGAAACAAACTCAAGCCCTCTTATTCTTTGATACTTGTAGGTTCTGGTTCTTGGAAAATATTAGAGGGTTCAAATCCAAATGTGTATCTCTTATTGAAGGATACCAAAAAAATATCCCAAGAAGAAAAATGATGATAACAAATATTCTATACCACTCCTTAGCATCCCCACATAGAGTCTTAACAAAAAATATATCATGAGTCCTCATTTTCTATCTCAATTTTACATCAATTAAACAAACTTGAACCGACAAGTGTCTTTCCTTGAGAAAAGTAACGTGGACATAAAAACATAGGTAGTTGATAATGAAATTATCTTGGCATGATGTTTGGTCAATTGGTCACTTCAAATAAGTCCAACTACTTGTAGTCACCAACAAAAAGGAGAGGTTTAGGAGGTATAAATATTTCTTCCTTTGTATTTATAAGGCGAGGTTGAGGATGCAATACTTCAAGCTCCTTAATAGATGCATCTAATCCTTTGTATGGATGTGGGGAAGATGTATATTTACCTAGACAACATAGAAATTTTTTTTTTTTCATACTCATGATAATAATTAGATCTAGATGCATAAGGACACCTAGTGTAGTCCTTATGCCAAGCATCCATGATTAATAAACTTACAATACGTAGGGTTGGATCTAAGAAAAAAACATGGTTTTTTATGAAAGAAATTGTCTCATCAAAAGGCATATAATATTATGATGTGTAATTTAACTACCAATTACTACATCACTTTCATCTTCTCTAATTCACTACAACATGCTAGTAATAGCAACAATAAACTTGGATCTCAATAGTATCCACATCCATCCTAATATTCACTTGCCCTCATCATAGTATAATTACATGTACTACTTAATTTCAACTCATTTTATTAGCACATATTAGGTCAAGTGATTAGAACACTCATATTTATTTCCATAGTAGCCCCCTTGACACTATTTTTTTAACCCTTAATTTCTCTTTTTCTTATAGTTTCAATTTGTTCCTCTCCTACTATTCTATCTTAATAACATAATGTAGAATTTACTATTTTATTGCCCAAATAATCTTTTTTAAACCATAGGTTTCACTTTAACTTAAATTGGGATGTGAGTGTATGCGTGTTCAAGAGAATTAAAACATGCAATTTTTGATGGAGAATAAAAGGAATAGATCAAAGTTGCAAGATCAAAAAAGATTGGATGAAGAGAGAAATACAAAAAGAAGAGATACGAGGAATTTGATCTTATGAATATTTAATCAAGAACAACCCATTGAAATTGTTCACAATCAAGTTGAAGAACATATTAATGACGAAGTAAAAAAAGAATTTGTTACATATGAAAATAATGTAAATGAAGAGGAAATTTTTTGTATGGTATATAAAATCTAATGGAGATAGTTAAGGATTCTCTTTTCAAGGAGATTTGACCTAAAGATATGTTACTTGAAAGCACAATAAATTACACTAAAATAATTTGAGATGAATTTTTTGAAGAAAAATGTCTAGTTGGAATAATAGTATTATGTGTAAATTTATTTAGGCAAAAAGAAATTGCCCCTATTTTGTAGTTGCTAGGGATTGACAATAATAAAAAACCCATTAGATTTATTAAAATAGATAGTAATTGTAAACTTGCAAGAAGCATTGGACTATACTTAAACCAAGGGTCAAATGATTGATTTAAGTGTTGCACTTTGAGCAATTATGACTATAATTTTTTAGTAAAAATTATCACATAGAAGACAAGTTCAAATAATTGCACAATTCCTACATGTATGTAGGAGAACCACTCAAAGATATATTGTGAAGAAAAAACATATTTGATGAAAGCATTGAAAATAATTGAGTAAAATTATTTGTAGGGTTCCTGTAACATCCCGCTACGCAACCCTGAAGGGTAAGAGCCAAAAGAGGACAAGATGATTTTTTAATTTAATTTTTTTTTTTACATAAAAAATAACTTTCACAAAAAGCAGTTTACAATACAATAAATCGGCAACTTACATGGCCAAGCATGGCCGTACACAACCCAAAAGAGAGGACTAATCCACCCTCTAGAGAAAAAAACCAAACAAGAGCAAATAAGATAGCTCCAGAACTTTTGCTCCGGAACTTCCTGCTTCGAAACTTCCAACTACGAAACTTCTAGCTATGGGACTTCCGGCTACTAGACTTCTGGCTACCAACTACGAAACTTCTAGCTATGGAACTTCCAGCTATGAAACTTCTGGCTACAAAAGTTCCAGCTACATAACTTCTGACTACGAAACTTCTGGCTATGGAACTTCTAGCTACTAAAGTTCCAGCTACGAAACTTTCAGCTACGAAACTTCCGGCTACGAAACTTCCAGCTACGGAAGTTCCAGCTATGGAACTTCCAGCTACAGAACTTCCAGCTATGGAAGTTCCAACTACGAAACTTCTAGCTACGGAAGTTCCGGCTACACAAGTTCCAGCTACGGAAGTTCCAGCTATAGAACCTACGGCTCCGGAACTTCACAGCAGTGATACGAAACAACAAACAAAAAGTGACGATGCACCGAAACTTTTACAGACTAAAACAAGAAGGAAAATACACAGCCCAAGTCCTCGCAAAACCTTCTTAGACACGCATAAATTCTCACCACACAAGAGAAGGATAACAAAGGATACCAAATTCATTTTAAAACCCAAATGAGATTCCTCTAATCATTCAGCCATCTTGCAACAATTAGAAAGGAAAAGACAATAATAAACATGTGCTCGATACCCACACTGAGTCACCAAATCTAAACTAATCAAGCATACCACTATTCTCATTATTATTTGATTACAAAATCCTTCATGAGGAAGGTTCCATAACAATATTACAATTACAAGCTTAGGACTCAAGGTCCTAGAATTATACATTTATAACCTTTACACTAAGAAGAAAGCATGAAGAGAAGGAGACATGAGAGAACAAAAGGAGGTGTACAAACACAAAGTAGATCCACCACGCCTAGATCTCTAGTCCCTAACGGTGGTTTGCAATGCCACCCAACCATGTGGTACCCGTAGGTCCACCCCGCCATGCTCATAGAGATAGTCACATGACCCAGACACTCAAATAAGATTCAAGCACAAGGTAAATGCTTACACACATGCCAATCACAATGAATACACTTCAATCAAGATAAGGCTAGGCAACCCAATTAAAGGCAGCTAACATATATGTCAAAGCAACTCAATTCACACAAGGAGAAGAGTAGAATTCATGCAACTACATAAATTATTTAATGCATCATCACGAAGTAAGAGAACATTCCAACACATGGAATACGTGACATATAAACTACTCACACATGGAATGCACATGCCACACACATCACTCATAAGAGGAATCAATGAAATACAAGACATTCCACAAAACATGAATATAGTATTCAAACCCAACACCAAAAGAGGAAAGAATATACATCTTCTGGGTGCTACTCAAAATAGGATCTAGATGCTAGAGTGCAAGCATAGGGAGAGTCATAACGTGTGCCCAAATGAATGGCATCAAATAAACTTGGCATCCTTTCATACAACAAAAATTCACAACTACACAAGTTTCACGCTCCATGAATGGTTTGTCTTCCCAACCATCCTTAGCTTATAAAAACACTAAAGGCATGCAAATTATCCAATAAACTATAAATGACTTCCATGAATTACTCTAGTACCTAGTCCTAGGGTTCATCCCATTCCATACAAACAAGGAGATATAGAAAAAACAATATTGCAGTTCACACCTCTTATGGCACTATTCACATTTTTACACTAAAATAACAAATCAAGAATTTAAACAAGCAAACGGATCCGAAACGATCCCATTCAAAGAATTCATATACATTTTCTATCATTCCCTATTATAATATGTAATAATATTCACAAAATTCCACTTTTAAACAAAGTCTAAATTTTCACACATAACCAGGTTCCTCCATTGATGAAGCTTGAAAAAATTGAAATTTCAAAGTTCAAAAATCAAAATTGTAAGAATACCCTTTTGATCTAAATATGCCCAAAAACACACTTTTAACATAATAACAACCATTCGTTTCAAGTCAAACCCAATTTTCACAAAAAAAAAGTTTCACCATGATGGAGCTTGAAAAAAACTTGAAATTTTAAAATTCGAAAATAAAAAATGTAAGAATACCCTTTTGATCTAAATGTGCCCAACAACATTCTTTTAACATAAAAACAACAATTTGTGCCTCAAATTAAAAATTTGGCATGATAACCTCGTATTTAGGAAAATTCTCAAAAATTTCACAAAATCAATTATTCTTTATCAATTTGATCCAAATAAAATTCATATAATGATTCTAACATACTACTAATATATTTAGAATAATTTAAACTCTTTAAAATCAAGTAAATATGAAAAAATGAAAAAATACCTCAATTCTCAAACAAGAAATTCATGTGAGAAAAAATTTGCATACACGTCACGGAAGCACACGAAATCACAACCATCATTTCCTTTCCCCATTCCTATCCAAATGCAAATGATCCCATGAAATTTCATGCCCAATTGCTCCCACAATCAACAAATCAAATTTTCAGCCAAAAGAGGGTTTTTCCCTCACATTTCTTTCAAAAAATATTTTTATTTTTAAACTCTTTTTTCCATTTCACTTTTCTTGAAAGAACAAATTAAAATTATCTTTTAATATTTACTAATTTATTTCACTTCCTTCTTTTCCCAATTTTATAATTTACACAATCAATTTATAACATAAATTAGCATTCAACATAAAATCACAGTTTAGCTTTTTATAAGCACAACTTACAATTAAATAATAAAATAATGCTTATAATTTCCTAAATGAATTTAATCACACAAGTCATGCAATTACGGTTAAAAAAAATACACATAAGCCCAAGTATCCCTTTGAAATATTAAATTCCCCTATTTAATCATAAAATGCATTTCCTAAATTAAAATTTATGGAAAAATGCAATTTAACTTAAAAGCTTAGACACTCTTCACAGGTCGACCACATAGGGGATTAAGGTTTTCCAGAATGTGACCAATCACGGTATTCGAGGTTTGCACTAATTAATTAAGACATATCATACCCAATTGGATACGACGATAAGAGTTTAGGTCAAGGGTTGGCCAATGTGCTATCTCTTGTTAACCGTCGTTAGGGAAGTCATGCTCAGAGCTGTGAAGCCAGGTGGAGTTGATACCTAATACCTGTAACATACACACAATGGCGTACTTGTGCATATACATATATACATAGCCGAAGCACATAGTACATCCTGACTGTAGTTAACTACTATATATATCAATTAATTGTATCATCATATCTAATCATGATAGCCTTTCACTTAATTAACAATATTTAACTTCATTATAATAACATTTAACATTTATAATATCAAATCAAAATCAAAATGCTATCTTACCAGCCTGGGTTTAGAGAGGTGTTATAGTTCCTTAGAATTTTAGATGTAAAAAAAACGTAATCGAATATTGGATCAACCACTCTTATTTTTCTTCCAATAGAAGGGACGCTATACAAATAATGGGTGAAGATGATGAAAAAATTTCTCATCCAAAATATTTTATAGATTTAACATAATGAACTTTTTGAAGCATTCAAGAAAAAAATTTCATAAGTGAATATTTTCATAGGATGTTTGAGGGATTATGACCTTGTTTTGTATGTATAAATAAAGTGCATGAAACTTATTGCTATCAAAATTATGTTGAATTTTATCTATACCTACAATCATATAATAGAGTTATGACAATAGTTAATCCAAGTATAGTCATCCTTAGAAATACAACATAATTTTTAAAGTCTATTGTATGTGAAAAATCAAAAGATTCAAATGAATTCAATGTACATAGTATAAAAATATGTGTATATATTGTGGGAAGTTGAAGAAAATTTTACAATTTAAGAATATTGATCATTCAATGCAAGTTATTTGCAAGAGATTTGAACATGAGAAATACACAATGAAGTTAGGAGTTGAGTTAAAAAAAAAGTTTTGAAAGAGAGTGAATTGTCGTACAATGAGTTTATGAATAATATTTTTAATATCATATATTCACATATCCAATATTGTCATGGTGCAAGATGGTAGGCTAAGCAATTTTGTGATTCAAATAATTTCTTTCCACCAGATTGTATTCTCTCTATTGTAGATGGACTATGCATTTAGTCCTCAAAATGAGATTCAAAATCAATATTATCATTCAAAAAAAGTCACAATATTTGCATGAGTTTGTTATAGACATTTTGAGTTACATGGTGCTGAAAGTAGCAAAGATTAACGGATTATCATCAAGGAGGTTCACTTTTATATCAGTGATGATATGAGTCATGATAGAAGCTATGTATCTCATTTTTTGTAATTTTTTTTTTGAATATTTGAGATAATATAGTGTAAATGCTTTACAACATTGGATTTAGTTTGATAGATGTTTTGGTAAGTGTTGAAATTTTTTAAAAAATAATTAAATTTATAACTTTAAGAAAAAATAGTTGCATATACATATAGTTTTACTAATTTGGTTTGAATGGATTTTTATAACTTTATATGACAATTTAAGTAGAATAAAGTCATTTAATTGATTAACCAACAACATGTTAGATGTAGCATTATTTTTTATGGAATTTTTTGAGAATGGACATAGAAAAAGAGAGCATGATGGAGTAGGAGTATGTGTGATGCATGCACTTTTCCAACATGAACTTGTAGGAAACATCGTACAAAATGCAAATGAAATTGTTCAATAACAGAAAAGTAATTTTGGTGCTCATGAAGTGAAGAGTGAATCAATATACACCAAACACTTTTTGGGAAGTTAAAGGTATTAATTTTTTATTTCAAACTTTATTTGTATTGAGTTTAGGAATTGAATACACTTCTTAATTGAATGCTTGAAATTTAATATTAGATTAATTTTTTTATATTTACAAATATTGACCTCTCAAATCCTTATAATTGTCAAGCAATTACTGGTATTAGAAGTTTTCATTAAGGGATGACTACAAGACATAGGAAACCTCTTGATATTCAAGTGAGATAAAAATCATGTTTTTGTGTGACTGTGCATCAAGAATAATGCAAATATTCTACAATGTGAGAATATTAGAGATAGATATGTTTCACAATATAAAATGAAGCAATTAGTATCAATGTGTCCTTATGAAGATAGTGATATTGTAGATGTTTATGATCCTCTATATTCAATTGATTAATAATTTGTACCTGATCTAGTTGTTACAGGTAAATTTTAAACGTATTAAAATTATTTTAGTAGAATATTTATATTCTAACTATGTTTAGTGATAAATATTTGAATAAATGACTCTAACATGTATATTTTTGGTACAAGAGATATTTTTGTCATGGTTGTAGATCCTAACAATACAAAAGGTGTAGATTACTATCTATTAAGATGCACAAAACCAAAATACAAGTTGGAACAATTGATGATAGATGATGATGGACAAGAGTATCCCACTAGATCAGTCATTGTTGAAGGCATCTATTATCAACAAATATAGATAGATAAAAATGGTATTATATTTATTGATTACATGGCATGATAAAAGATTCTACATTGTAGTCACTTAGTTATAGCAACAAGATTAAATTTGAAAACTTTACAAAAAAGATGACATGATCAACAAAAATGAAGGTTTTCTATTAAAGATCATGAAAATATTTTAGAGATAATAAAAGATAGAGAGGACCCAGATTATATGTACCAAAATATTTAAATTAACTCGATATATTGCATGTAGTGTCGATATATTTTCTAGTCATAACATTGACATGAACGTACTATATTTTATGCCCGAATGAATTCCATTTTATTTAATAATTTGTATTATCCTTTTTATGTAAATTTTTATTTTACATACATTTTTTGGAATGTTCATTTACTTTAAAATATGTGTCTATTTATGATTCACATGCATCTAAAAGTCAAGAAAAATATAAGGCTAAAATTTGTATATAGCATGCCAAATTTTCTTATTTAGTTTTGTGCTCATGTAATTCTAAATATGTTTACATATTGACATCTTGCATATTGTTTTTGTGTTAATATAAACATACTTGGATTGTAATTCAATGTATACCTTTTTATTTATTAATTTATTACATGTATTTGATAGCATTAAATTTGTATATATATTCTAATTTAAATAATATATCTTTGCATTTTTTGTATCTCATGATTTGGTGATTTTATTTGTGTTTAATCTTTTGTGATACTATGACTAAATAAAAATTTAGGGATTCGTGTTAGATTAGTTTCTAGGTTTGTACATGTGATATAATTCAAGAGGATTCATCTTAGGTGATATAAACTTGTTCATCATCATTTTTTGCATCATTTCCCCCCTCATTTACAAGTAGAATTAGGTCTTATGGGTATATTCATGGATAGCATAGGGCATGTTTAGTTAAGGCCTAGGTTATAATATTTTATTTATCTCTCTTTCTTCATTTTAGGTCTTTGAGGAAATACACTCCTAGTTTTAGAAAATCTTAAATAAGAAGAGGAGGTGCCACATAATATATATTAGTTTCTAAATTTTCATTTTCTATTGATGATTGTTATCTATGTATCAAAGATAGTCATGTCCCCTAGCCTTTCTTTTGACTATCAACTCTAGGAGAGTGCAATCGTGGTTTTAAACTCTAATAGTTCATACCACTTTCTATGCCTCTTTCTGGGTTTAATGAAGTTATGCATCCTTTTCATTTTATGTTGAGAGGTGTTGGAGTTATTGATGAATTTAATATAAAGGTGGGAGGTAGTCCTTTTTAAAATCCTCAAGTTGATGTGAATTCTCAATTTATTTCTTCCTTCTCTAGTTGAAAAGGGAAACAATGGCTTTTGAACCTATCAAAAATCTTCAAATAAACTCACAATTTTTGTCACACCAATTCAAGAATCAATATGGGAGTTAATAATATAACTATGATAAATCACAAGCATGCAATTTATTCTAATGATATGTGTCTTATTATTCAAAACATGCTTGATATAGATAACTCTAATGTATAAGAAACAACAAAATTGAAGACAAATAATTGATCTTACCTCATCAATACATGATTTGGTAGATAATACAAATAATATTCTTTTAATAATTTGGATAAAATGAATGTTGTCTATTGGGGATCATTTCTCCCATCTCCTTTTTCTTTGAGCCACTTCCTTTTGTGTGTCTTAGTAATATGTGACCCCTTGTGGATAACCGACAGAGAAAATTTGAATGGGTCATCTTATTCCTTTTATTGTGCCTCTGGATGTTTTATATGGAGCCCATGTTCATGTCTTAGTAAAAAAAACCTAAGTTGCAAAATCAAAAATTGATCAAGTGTATATTCTATTAAGTCATTGAGGCTTTGGTGTTATTCATCTTGACATGATTTTCCTCTTGGCCCCAACACCCCACCTTGTTTCCTTACAAATGTGTCTAAGTACTGAGCTATTAGGTTGTTGAGCTTTTGTGATTTCCCCTATTTTTCTATTTCTCCCTTCCATCCCTAACTCCCCAATCCTAATTCCCAAGTTCCTGAAGTTGTTAAGTGTTGAGTTTTTCGGACTTCGACCTTTTGGAGTTTCTTTCCCCCCATACCATTTTATCTCATTGTCTCATGATGCTTTTGATTCTTGAAGTTTGAAGGCCTAAGTTATTTTGGTAGGGTATCAGGCCTCCTTGTCTTTTCATCCTCCTTTTCGTATGCATTATGTCATAGTCTCAATTCTCAACACTTGGGAAAGGTCTTCATAAATTTGTCTAAGTCTATCACTTACTAGAGCTTGAAGTTCTTACTTCCCTCCTACTTGTTTGGCATCCATCAAGAGGTATCCCCAATCAATAACCCCCAATGCTTCTCTTCCTCCTTTATAAGAAATTCTTCTATCTGTCAAGAGTCAGAATTTTTGATTTCTCTTTCCCTTAATCCCCCCTTAGCATGTATTACATTGGATGCTCGACATTCACTTCCCAATGGAGAATTGTCTTGTCAGGGCATCCAATATTTTTTATGATTTTCTTCAAATCCTAATCAATAGATTGTATACAGAAGGCTTGAAGCCCCATTTCCAACAATGTTTGTGTTGGGATATTGGGGGTTTCCTTGCTTCTTTCGATGAAAAATGGCCCAATGAGTATGCAATGGGTCGATGTTTTGATGTTTCTTATGTTCCTTCGTTCATGTTTTTTAATGACAAATCATTTAGAAGGTTGTTTGAGTACGATATGATTATTTTAATGATTTTAGTAGCCCAATGACATGTTTTCTCCTCTGCTTGATCCACCAACCCACATTAATGGAAACAACTAAGCCAACTACTTACATTAAAAGATGTCTTCCATCAATCTATAGTGCCCATTTTAGGTGGAAATCAACCTTAGTCATGGATTCAACATTTCTACAATGTCACGACTTAGGGTTTCTCTAGGAAAAGTGTTTTTATTGGATTAAGGTCCCTCATTTTGATTATTGGCTGATATTGGGATATAGAGGATAGTAGAAGAATAATCCAAAAGGGTAGATATACATAAAAGGCCATTTTAGGTCAAAGCTAAGGAGGTAGAGATAATTTCAAACTATAGAAAAAATATTGTAATATCATTGTTCAATTTTATGTTTCCATTAATGTATGCACAAATCTATAAAATTGTATTAATTTTATAATATTTTCCTCAACACATTTGTTGTTGTGAATGTAAACACTATTAGGGGAATATGACAAGATTCTAAACCTATTGCATGTCTTGTAACAACTATTTCCGTGCTTGTATATGATTTTGAATAGTTAATTGATGGATAACTAAGTAGATGAAGCTAAAAATAATATATATTAATGCATCTTAATGTGTAGATTAATTGATGTTTGTTATTTTTTCTTTCCATCTATCCTTTTCGGTTGTGACTCGATTGTTCTTGGATAGGCATCAATCTCCTTGTATTTGTTCTAGTCACACACATAAAAAAAAATTATTATATACTTTTCCATTTTAGTTTTAGTGTGTGGCTCATGATATCATTGTATACATGGAATGGTATGTATCAATTTCTATGAATAAGAAAACTCACTCCCACCTTACATTCATTGCTAAGGTGTTAAATCAACTATATGGAGGTAGGAAGATAGTTGCTCTTATCCTAGTGACACCCTTGGGGTTGAATCAACAATGCGGGTTTAAATATTAGTTTCATTTGCTTGTTTTATAATCCAACCTCCATGAATACCTTCTTGAGTCTAAGATGAGCTTGAAATGTAAGAGAGAAAACCCACTCTCATAGAGTTGAACTTAAACCCTCCATTCATTTGTTGATGAACAAGTTTCACACACTTGATGACAACAATAACCTTGTGACTGGAGTTTAGTTCTAGGAAGTGGAGCATCGATTTTGGGACCCAACCTTGTCATCAAATTTTCGTGGAGAAAATTTATTCTCTTAATTTTATTAATTTTAATATTAGTTCTATAGAGAATATCTTAGAAATTATTCTTAGTCTAATCTAAGATGTATGTAGGTTTTCTCACCAAAATCATGTGAAGTTATTTCATGGTGGACAATGTTCTAAGATCCTAGATCAACCTCCTACGAAAAAAATTCATAGAAACTTAACACATTTTTTAAAGAAATAATCTCTCCAAAAAACATCAATTGATCCTAGTTATTGATTTTAACTCTTTAATTTTGCTACTTGGAAAAGGGGATAGTAAAGAATTTTTCTTTAGAAAAATTCAAATGCTCTTAAATTTGTATTGATTTCCTTGACCAATGTAAGTTAATCTTGGAATATCTATTTGATAAAAAATTAAAGTATTTATATCCTTTGAAGAATGTTTCACCTCATATACTGGGCGGGTGCATGAAGATGGGTAGCGAATTTGTGGCCAACTTTTTTTTTTTTTTTGAAAACTCATAACATGAGCATGTTATAATGTGAGCGAGTTATAACGTGCTCGAGTTATGGCTTGGTGTGTCGAGCCTGAGGCTCGGCCACAACGAGCCCATAACTTGAGCACATTATAACGTGCTTGTGTTATGACCTATTCAAAGCAAAAAAGAAACAAAACAAATTCATTCTTGCATTTGACTATGTTTTTTCTCTTGTCCATGGCGAAAACCCCAATTTTCTGCACTTGCGTTCTAGGAGAAGGTATTTTGCAAAATTCTTCATCAATGGTTGATGTTTCATCGTGAGGATGCCACCACATCGACGAGGAGGTTTGAGAGGTAAGGATTGTTTTTTTTTTGTTTTTAATTTTTTAGTTTTAGGTTGTTTTTGATATTTGTTTTTTGAATTTGTAGATGTTATTCAACCTGCAAACCCTCCTCAAAATCCTGAAGAAGCACAACAACAACAAGAGGAACAAAATCTTGAACAAGCACAACAAAAACAACAACAAAATCCTCAAGTTAATCAACAACAACCTCAATCTCCTCCACCAATCCCTCAACATACTCCTGGCACTCAACAAAACTTAATGAGGGAAATTGAGAACAATAAAAAACAAATTGAGGATTTAATCAGGAGGTTGAACAATCTAAATGGTTCAACCATGGAAAGAATGACCCTAGGAACTTCGCTGAAAGAAATGTTAAAACATGTAGATTCAATCAACAAACAATTAACTGGTTGGTAGGATAGGAGGTAGGTGGCTAGGGCTTATTACCAAGATAAATTATCATATAAAGATTTAAAAGATTTAAAAATTACAAAAGGTGATTTGTGCGCATTATTCACTGACCCACGGTCAAATGAAAATCTCTCCCTCAATGGGAAGAGGTTTCCTATTCATTGGTGCCACCACCAAGAGATTAGGAATTTTTTTTGGGATAGGTGGTACATGGTTTTTGATGACCCACCATGCAACAATTGTGAATTCCCACAGTATTTCCTTAGGAAACTATACTGTGAGTTCATCTTGAATAAGATCCCAAATCACTACTGGATTTGACACCATTTTCCGACGGGCGTTCGTCGGTTGTTCGACAACTTTTTGTTGGAAGAGCGACACAATGACGAAAATCCTTCCGTCGCTATTTTTTCGTCGCTACGCCGACAAAAAATTAAACGTCGAAATAACAGCGAAGAATTGTCGGTCGACGGCATCGTGAAATACCTCGGGATTTCGTCAGAATATGGACGAAAACTTTGTTTATCCATCGACGAATTACACCAGAAGTTCGTTGCCTGTTTGACGAAATGGGCAAGTAGTAGCGTCGAAACAACAAAAGACGTTCGTCAAAATTGCGACGACATACCCAGGTAGTAGCATCGAAAGAACACCAAGAGTTTGTTGAACGTGCGACGAAATTAGTGAGGAGTAGTGTCGGAAGAACGTCGAAATGACATCGAAAGAGAGACAAAATTAGCGAGGACTAGCACGAGAGAAAGCGAAAAGTTCATCGAAAGTGCGACGAAATTAGTAAGTAGTAGCTCCGGAAGAGCACCGAAAGTTCGTCAAAAGTGCGACGAAATGGGGCAGGGAGTTACGACGAAACCGTCGTCGCAGCTATAGCAACTTCGTCGAGCCTTTCTGTTGATTCATCAGTTAGTGTCGTCAAAATTGCGATGAAGAAGCAAATTTAAAAATAAAAATAAAAATCGTGGAAATGTACCATTGCGGAGACTGACAACTGATCATACATACAGACTGCATATTGGTTTGATGCTTCAAACGATGCATTTCTTATATTGAAAAGTGCATTACCTTATTGAGCTTCTCTTTGTTTTGAGTATAGTTTAATATTCTCTACTTAACAAGGCCAACCAAGTGACGGTGGAAGCTCATTTGGCCCCTCCCCCCATCATATCACTCTCAATTCCCCATACCCAATCATATAACATTAATCATTGATTCATCAATAACATATAACATTCATTCATTCATCCATTAATAACATATAACATTCATTAATTAACATATTCACATTCATTCATTAACATATAACATTCATTCATTCATCCATTAATAACATATTCACATTCATTCATTAACATATAATATCTTATTCTTTTCAGCTTTACATATTATCAAAAATATGGTTGTTGTGATATGATTACAATCACTTCTTTTTTTGTTTCTTTTTGAAAGCTAGATAAAGTTGAAGTGGAGTATCATTTTCTAAATCAATATA